>JABMIG010000268.1:158472-193812 GCA_013187285.1 Cyclotella cryptica | reverse complement strand
TCGTGAGATCGCTAAACCCGTAGGAATTCGCCGATCGGCGTAGCTGATTTTGGATAAATCGCCGATCGCGTAAAAACGTATCGCTGGTGCGAAAAGTAAAATTGCCGCCGCGATAAAAAATTGTTAGCGCACTTCGGTCGGAAGGTTTGATGTCGATGGCTTCGGCAGCGCAGTTGGTCGCACTACGGTTATCTATAGATAGTGACCTGAGCCAAAAATCGTCAAAAATATCACACGAAAATTGTAGGTAGTTTCGACAGGTGTCGAAGAATTGATTTTATGAGCTATATTTTGTGCTATTGTGAGGATGGAAAGGCAGTGGAACTGCACTCCAGTCCAAACGATGCAAACGAACATTGTGTAGACTTTACACATACTATATTCTTCTGAAAGATGTTTAGATCTTCCAAAGAGTGCTCTCTGTTTGGGGTTTGAACTTCCATGTTGGGAGTCCATGCCGCCGGAGGTGGACTCTCCTACCGGGTCCTGAGAATGCCTTATTTAGGTTTTGTACCAGGGGTACAAAAAGGCTGATTCCTCTATTTAGGTGTTGTTCTAGGGTACAAAAAGGCTGATTCTTGGCCTATGTCAAGCTTCTAGCTGGTTTGAAATAGTTGAACTACCGGTAATCACTGAGTGCATTATTCCCCTGGATACAAAAAGGCGGAAGGGTAAAAGACCCATGACGAACCTAAGTTAGCATACTTTGATAAGTCATCAGTAATGATCAGCAACCTAGTGAACAAGACCTGGTTTAGTAGGTATATCGCATTATGACATGGAAGCGACCAAACTTCACTTCAAAGCCCTATGTGACTCATATGGGATCACGTAAGCCTACCAGTGTCAAGAATCCACAAGCGAATGCAATTCTAGAACGAAGTGCATCAGGTGATATCATCTATGCTCCGAACAGCTGAAATAGACATGGCCCTTCAGTAGAGACAAGCGATATAGACAAGTTCTTGACTAACGTCGCTTGGGCCATTCGCTCCACATACCACACAGTACTAAAAGCCCCAGGTGCAGCCATCTTTGGATGGGACATGTTGTTCGACATCCCCTTCCTGGCCGACTGGAATAAAATTGGAGAATATAGGCAACACCAAACAGACCAAAACACAGAACGAGAAAATAGCTCACGTCATGATTGGGACTACAAAGTTGGTGATCAAGTACTTCTTAGAAAAGATGGTATACTCAAGTAAAGGTGAAAGTAGATATGAAAGTGATCCTTGGACTATCACATCAGTTCATACAAATGGCACCATCAGGATTCAACGCAGAACCAAATCAGAAAGACTGAATATACGAAGAGTTACACTTTTTTTAACAACCAAACTTAAAACAGTATTAAATGTCAGTTTCAAAACGACAAAACGGACTCTCCCTCTTCAAACAACACTTACTGTTACACATGTTTAACAAACTCTTTAGTTCGTTATTGTTACTCATGAGAACCCATTTTTTCACCTAACAACACTTAGGTTTTTGGTTCCTTTTTACCTGATACTACATTCGGTGGGCGGTGACATAGGCCAAGAATCAGCCTTTTGTACCCCTGGGTACAAAACCTAAATAGAGCAGGAATCAGCCTTTTGTACCCCTGGGTACAAAACCTAAATAGGAGCATTCTCAGGACCCCAAGTAGGAGAGTCCACCTCCACGGCATGGACTCCCAACATGGAAGTTCAGAACCCCAAATAAGAGAGCACTCTTTGGAAGATCTGAACATCTTTCAGAAGGAGACATACCATATTGTGTAGAAGTCTACACAATGCTTGCATCGTTTGGACTAGAGTGCAGTTCCACTGCCTTTCCATCCTCACAATAGCACAAAATATAGCTCATAAAATCAAATCTTCGACACCTGTCGAAACTACCTATGATTTTCGCGTGATATTTTTTACGACGAATCGGCTCAGGTCACCATCTGGTTCTACTCCGACTTCTCCTACTCACTAGTGTAGTTGTTTTATTGATTTTTATGTAATAATTAAGACAATTTTTTGGGTAAAGGTAAAACAAAACGACATAGAGGGAAACACGATTCCAGAGTTTGGATCAAAAGAAGAGATAAAAACACGGAAAAAGTGGCAATAATTTCAGCAACAACACAAAAATGGTAGCATAAAAGACGGCTTTCAGCCCTGGGGTCTACTTTTTTAGGGTCTACCGTATATCTTGGTGTATAAGATACCACGGATTATAAGATTTGTTTTTTTTGATTTCATTGACATTTGTATTTTCCACTTAATAAAGTAACCCCAGCCATTCTAAACCCTTTATGGTAAGACTCACCTTTCTCACAGCAACACGCATATGTGATTTGACCCCTGTGATTCCACCCGAGACTGGAGGGTAGTGCACCGTCGGGCTACAGGGGAGTAGGTGCAAGCTATGGTTCACACTACAATTATTATGTTTTAACTATAATAATTACGTACAAGTACAATGTCGATCCCAGGACCATCCCTTCATCCCCCAAAGGAAATAGCCTGAAAAGCCACATCCTGCCAAATTTCAGCCCCACACTAAAAATGGTACCAATGACGATCCCCATCAACACTAAAACTTGATTGTTAAATGAAAACCAACAATGTGCTATTGCAATGTAATGATAATAATAGAAAGTTAAGTGTTGTTCAAATGAGAAGTATATTTAAAAACAGAAAGCAGAACTTACTGGCAGCAATGTGGCAGGATGCCAAACTCAGTCTGTGGGCTGAGTTTCTGCATTCCCTTGGTAGGCCTGTATGGAGTCAATTAAAAAATTGACATCTACTCGGTAAAGCATGGGAAACATAGGTGAAGAAGCAACAAGCACACCCTGGAAACATACCAGTCTCTGTCGTTTGTTGTTGGCTAGACAGCAACGCTGGGCAGGAGGCAAACTCAGTCTGTGGGCTGACTTTTGGACGTTCCTTTTTAAGGACATCAAATATTCAATTGAAAATAAGAAGTAATGAAAAACATTTCAAAAATAGGTTGAGTTCATTAAAACTCAACCTGAAGATATACCTACTGCTACCATTTGTTGCCACCTAAACCGTGGTGCTAGGTGCTAGGCCAAACTCAGTCCGTGGGCTGAGTTTCAGCAGTTCCCTTGGCCTTGGAAGGACATCAAGTATTCAATTGAAAAAAATGATGTGTGCTCTGTAAACATGGGTTAAATAGGCGTAAAAGCAAAAAACTCACCCTGAAAATATACCAACTGCTGCCAATTGTTGTTGGCTAGATGTCGATGCTGGGTGGGATGCCAAACTCAGTCTGTGGGTTGAGTTTTGGATGTTTCGGTTCTAAGACAGCAGGCATTTAATTGAAAAAATTGAAGTGTTCTCAGTAAATCAGGGGTAGTAAAGGTGAAGAAGCAACAAATGCGCCTTCGTAAAATATCTACCACTGTCAATTGTTGTTGGCTAGGTGGCAATGCCATGCAGGAGGTCTGACTCAGTCCGTGGACTGAGTTTTGGAGGTTCTTGTGATGGAATGGCAGGGTATCAATGCAATTGGAAAAAATGGTGGTCAGGGGATAGAAGTGAGAGTGCACCCCTCTAGAGTTGCTGGTGGTTAAAGCAAGTGTGTCATAGGTACAGTATGGCATTGTACCATGCCATACTTTAGATAGATAAGTCATATTTTGTGGTGGTTGATTCTTGTGTTTGTTTTTTGTTGGTGCAGTCACCTCTCATAGTACTTATACATAACTATCAAGTTTAGAATATAATATAATGATGTTCTAATCATGAGGCTAAGAATAATAATAGGCTAGCCATTGAATGACGTACTTCTGGGACAGGAATTCTCAACATTTGTACTTAATTCTTATTTGGAGTGTGTATAAGAAATTGGCAGAAACTATATCAGACCAACTGATTCATCAATAAAAATAGGACCAACAAACCAAAAATACAGAAAATGACCCTAGAATTGCCACAAAAGCTAGGCTCAACAGGTGATCTTCTTGGAGGTAACTCTTGATTCATGAAACATCAGGCATGAGCTACCAGTATTCCACCTGTACACTCGGAAGATTTTTAGCATCAAAATGTTAGTGTGATAAACAGAATTAAACCACCTGTACACTGTGAGAACCTCCAGTAGGCCACCCGTCACTTTTACATTGTGGGAGTGTACAGTAGGTTACCAAAGTTTTTTGTTTGTAGTGTAAATGTTGAAGCATAGACATGTAAATTCAGTTGACAGTAGCCCAGTTGTGACTGTCTGTTATTGGTAATGGAGTAAATTTGGTAGCAATCAAAAAAGAAAGAAGAAATACCTGAGGTTCCTAATCTGTGTGTACCATCTATCATTTTTCCTCCCCACCCTGCTGAGAGACAAAACCTGAGTTGCATGGGTTAGGCTCTGGAAGAAGCTGTCTAAACCACAGATCAACTACAGCAGTAAAACCAGCATTTTACTTAGTGCATCCCTACTCTCTAAAAACAAGTGTCAACGATTGATAGACAATAAATTTTCAAGGAAACACATGATTCTAATTTGCTACTAAGTAATGAAGTTTAACTAGTATAGCACATGGTTTTTGGGTATACTCCCTCCTTTCATATTTTAAAGGTTCCCCAAGTTGCATTGTGACTCACATTAAAGTTCAGACTAATTAGAAACCACTTGTACTGCCCTTCTAGTATATTCGTAGAGACTTTGTAGTTTGAAGCTTGCAGTCCACTTGTGGTCAATGATAGAGGATTTAACAATTATCAAGATTACTTGCTTAACTGAAGATTTTAACAATTAGAGACTGTTGTATTCTATATTACTAGCCCTGATCATGGGTTATCAGG
Source organism: Cyclotella cryptica (assembly GCA_013187285.1). NCBI lineage: Eukaryota > Bacillariophyta > Thalassiosirophyceae > Thalassiosirales > Thalassiosiraceae > Cyclotella > Cyclotella cryptica. Next base: position 189,010 of record JABMIG010000268.1, on the reverse strand, counting down.
GCATGATAAACTAAATGGACAGTGAGACAGAGGAACAAATGCAAATTAGAGCCCCTGATCTGTCTTGGATGCCTCATAGTGTCCCACACATTTCAAACACCAGAAGTGCAACAACTGTGGTTGAGTAGGCAATGATCAAGTTCAGCAGTGGACATGGTACGGTAAGATTACATTGCTGATCAGAGATCAGAGATGAGTGTGGAATCTGTGATGATTTTCAGTTCTTGTTATGGCATCTTTGCAAGTAATCATTGTCAAACACTTCTCCGACTAAAAGTTGCTACAAATGTAATATAAACTACAAACCACATGTAGTACATGTAGGGCACTTGTAGTACACTTGTAGACTATGCGTGGTATTTGTCCTGTTGATCAGATTTGAATCTACAACTCAACTCAACAATCTTGTGTGAATGGTTGGATTATACATGAAAATGATACCTGATACTTGAGCAAAAATACGTTTGTTTGTTGTCTTAATATATATGTATGGTATCTGTGAACAAAAAGTGAAAGGTATAATTGTAGAAATAATAAGAGCTACATAATAAGGTGTCTTCCACAGATAAACAAATGTCCCTCTGCATTCATCCTTTCAGTCTTATTCTCTCTCTCTCTCTCTCTCTCTCTCTCTCTCTCTCTCTCTCTCTCTCTCTCTCTCTCTCTCTCTCTCTCTCTCTCTCTCTCTCTCTCTCTCTCTCTCTCTCTCTCTCTCTCTCTCTCTCTCTCTCTCTCTCTCTCTCTCTCTCTCTCTCTCTCTCTCTCTCTCTCTCTCTCTCTCTCTCTCTCTCTCTCTCTCTCTCTCTCTCTCTCTCTCTCTCTCTCTCTCTCTCTCTCTCTCTCTCTCTCTCTCTCTCTCTCTCTCTCTCTCTACCTCTCTCTCTCTCTCTACCTCTCTCTCTCTCTCGAGCTCTCTCTCTCTCTCTCTCTCTCTCTACCTCTCTACCTCTCTCTCTCTCTACCTCTACCTCTCTCTCTCTCTCTCTCTCTCTTGACCTCTCTCTCTCTCTCTTGACCTCTCTCTCTCTCGGCCTCTCTCTCTCTTGACCTCTCTCTCTCTCAACCTCTTTCTCTCTCTCGACCTCTCTCTTTCTCTCGACCTCTTGACCTCTCTCTCATTAAAAGGGCGCTTGTATACAATATCAGCAAAGGTTGATGGTCTTTTTCAAACACATACCAATTCATTCAGAGAATCTACTTATTCTTTTGTCAAACAATAGGGTGCTTGACCAAACCCTTTTACTGTGAATGAATTTAAAGAAAGAAGCAGAATGATATGAAAAATAATCGAGATAGAGCACCCAGTACCTGAGTGGCATTTACAAAACGAACATGTCTCTGTTTGCCTACCCAATAAATCCATCAAGGATTCACCTTCCAACTCTTGGGACACTCACATGTCCAAATTTCTTGCTTGTGTATGAATAATGCTAAGCAGGCAATACACGTGAAACAGGAAAAGTGGCACGAAATTTTGTTATCACTTCAGTGGAGTTATCCGTGTCTATCATTATGCTTGGACACAACTTATGCGTTCAACAGATCAAACAAACGAATCATCTTCGTCCATCCTTTCAGTCTTTTCCTCTCTCTCATCATCATTGGACTTGGTTGCCACATCAGCAATGGTTGATGACCCTTTCCAATCAAATCCCAATTCATCCAGCGAATCCACTCGTTCTTTCGTCAAATGACAAGGTGCTTGACCAAACAATTTGTATTGCTTATGTATTTGAAGGAACAAGCAGAATCATTTGAAAAACAATCAAGAGAGAACACACAATATCCAAGTCGCATCACCCAAACTAACCTGTCTCTGTTTGTCTACCCAATAACTCAAACTAGGATTTACCTTCCAATTCTTCGGGACATTCACGTGTCCGAATTCTTTCTTGAATTCCTTCAACTCTTTTAACCGAGTAGTCCACGGGGTGCGGCTTTCTCTCACGCTCCAATGAAATCCCATCTCTTCCAAATCTTTGATTTTAGATGAAGTCATTGAAGATGGCTCTCCCTTGTGGAGCTTGCGATATTCAGATCTTTGGTTGTTCACGAATGCTCCTAGAGGGATATTCTTTTCGTATTTTAATGGAACGTCAACATGACCATGAATCTTTTTATACTCGCGTAATTCGGACAACCAATCATCCCATGGCTTCTTTGATTCCCGCAATGACCACACGAACCCTAGTGCGTTTAGATGTGCCACCTTTGCTTCCGTCATGTAAGAGGGTTTGTTATTCACCATTCGTCGGTATTGAAATCGTTGTTCATTTACCCAGTATCCCAAAGAAGGGTTGGGTTTATATAATTTTGGCACGTTGCAGTGCCCATTCTGCATTTGATATTCACGCAATTCCAAATAACGTGTGTCCCAGCTCGTGTGTCCACCCTCCCTTACGGACCAGAGGAAGCCTATGCGATTCAGATCAGCTATCTTATTTTGAGTCATGGAAGAACTCCGCCCTTGCAGTAGTTTGCGGTATTCTGTTCTTTGTCGATTGACAAAGTTTCCTAAGGAGGGGTACTCGATATACTTCAATGGGACATTCATGTCACCGCCACCGTTCTTGGCACGAAAGTGTAGCAGATCATCTAGCCATTTTTGCCATGAGCTACGATCATCGCGCCATGGGAAATTGAGACGAGTGACGTCTTCGATTCGTTGAGGAGTGAGTGTCAAACAGTCAGGGAGAGGTGTCGAGTCAACGGGAGTCGCATTGATGGTTTTATCTGAACGCCCACGAGTAGCTTTGGGACTCCTCTCCTCGTCTGTCGCTCTAGCGCGACGGACCCACCGCACCTCTCTGATCCACGAGCGTAGCATTAGTTCATCACCGTTACCATCACTTGTGGCGTTCTTCTCCTCCAGCCTTTCTTCCTCTACATCGACACCGGGATTCTTCTCGTGAAACTCAGTTAACAGTTTCACCATATCATCCCAGCTTCTCTCTTTAAATCCCTCTGAATACGCATACACTGGTATAGGATCTACCACCTCATTCTGCTGTTCAACAATCTGATAAAGCTCACGACCTGCGTCGTATTTCACTGCATTGCTTGGGTTATTTGGGTTGTGCTCCCATCCAGGAAGTGATGGCAGAGACGCATAGTTATTATTATAGGGATGCATATGTGGTAATCGACGATCATTCTCTTTGAGTGAGTTGAAACGTTTGGTTGAGGATATCTTAGAATTAACTGGGTTGTTGCTGTTGATAAGAGGCGAGGGATATGGTGGTGCAGGATGTGCAGGAGAATGAAGATTAGCATGGGAGTAAACGCCTGCGCCTGCAGTAACACTGTGATTCGGTTCTGAGCCATGGTGTATGGCGTTGGTGGGATCTTTGCCTTGATTTCCCTGCTTGTCGCCGCCAGCACTATGAGCAGCATTAGTGTCTAGAGGAGGCAAAAATTCATGGTAGCCCGGATAATGTTCCAAGGGTGCATTCCGTGAATGATGCTGTGCAGAATTGGTTGGATACTGACTATTGTGCAAATGATGCAAATTAGGATGATACTGTCCAGAATAATGCGGATGGTGACCGTGATGATCATCGTAATAACTCTGCCCCCACCACTGAGAAGAATTATGTTGGTGATAGGAACTCGGACTGGGGTGATTATAGTGCCACTGAGAATGTTGTTGTGAATTGTGCCAATCATGCCATGATTCATGGTTGTCATCGTGGTGGTTGTAAGAAGGAGGAGGATGCATGGTATATTGTTGTCCCTGATAGTTGCGAGGTTGCGAAGGCGACGCCTGAGGAGGACCGCCATGACTTGGAGTAGTGGAGGCAGCTGCGCTATCATGATGATTTTGATTCCGATTCTCCTCATTTGAACCCCAACTGCAGTTCGATTCGTTCACCTTACTTAATTGAGAGTGAGTTCCCACATTATTCTTGTCGGTCATACAATTAGTGTGTGGAGCGGGCGGCAGAAATCCCGCTCTTAACGAGGGAGACTGCTTGCTCTGTGTGTCCGCAGAGACGGCTGAGCCTTTTCTCTCTCGTTGGTTTGCATCATTCTTTGGAGGAGATTCACGCGTCGTCGTTTGGGCTGCCACGTTAATGGATGACGCCTGGTCTCGCTTGCCTCTGTTGTGCCCAGTCGGATCCGGAGGCTGAGGGAAAAGAATCTGGGCATCACCGTGCAGTTTTTGTTGTGTCAAAACATTGACTCGGCGAGGCATGATAGCATCACTAGGTCGTTGGACTGGAAAGAAAAATGTTGCCGTTTGATTTGACTTGTGTTCTGTGGAAAAGCCATACCGATGGTAGAGAGGCAACAGGCAGTAGTTAAATCATCAGTATCAGAGCTCTATCACAGTGCAGTCGAACGGGAACCACGACCACCCGGTGTAAGTATCCCACAAACATTAGTATACTATCAAGATCTCGATCAAACGAAGAACGAAATCTCGAAAAATCATGCACAAGTTAATAATTGAATCAACCCGCTTCGTAACCATGACCCGAGAGGAGTTTTCAGAAACCATATAGTGTGCACTTATCTGCACATGATGGTCACTCTGTAAGTAGCGCAAATAGTAGCAAGAAGAGAGAAACCAGGAAAGCAGCTCACACTGCTAAATAATCGTCGCGCTCTTCCCACTGCGATAACGGGTGGTTGCGGAAGTGGTCGACAATCGACGGAAAATTTGATCACGCGCACGTATAAATCTGGTCAAAACAAATGCCCCTTCATTCGTGAAGGACCTAAAGCGAACGACGAGTTCCTGTAAGTAGTTACCTCGATCACGGGCCAATCACACGAGACGACGACAGGATCTTCCATGCGCACTGACCGGCAACTATAGACACGGCGCCTGTACAAAATCGAATCCGATATGAACAATAATGGAATTACCTATTAGCTGGGAATGGCCGATGGGGGTGCTCGTTAAGGCCACAACTCATTGGGTTCTTGACCGCTGGTAGGGCATGTCATGGCGACCTCTGATAGCCCTGTTTTTCTTTAGACGGCGGGATGCTTGTGGAAACACTGCGTGTTAGCACGTAGCTTGTGCCTGCTTGTGCAGTCCTATGCATACAATACTGTAATCGGTAGTACGACGTAGTACGGTTAACGATTTTTATGGAGCGACAAATCGAATCGTATAAGCTGAGTTTTCTTGAAAAAGCCTGCCAAACGTTAAGTTCGAGATCTGGCATATAATATGATTCGGGAGATGACACCAACTTAAAAGTTCCAGTTGTTTCTTTCCTCTAGCAGAAAGGGCGATCAAAGACATTCCTTCCTCTGTTTGAAGCAAAAAATTCACTAACAAGTTTCCAATGTTCTATTATCCCTAACATAAGAAATGTTGCAATAATTGCACCATCTCACTTCATATCCGTATTGCACCTCATGAGGTGGTGCAATAACTGCATCACCTCTTTCCAAACTATTCCTGAGTAGTTATAATTCCACAATGTCCTTTAATGAGTGCCTGTTGGGGAGAGTGTTGACTTGATGAGCTTGATTGGCATCAAAAAGCATATTTGCTTTGGTTGCGTCTGGATCCAATCTAATGGTATAATAACCCATGTTTAAATCTAGGGTTGTAGCATAGGTAAATCCTTCTAGCTCTTGCAGGACTGTACTGATTTTGGGTAATGGAAACGGCTTTCGAACTAGTCATTTATTTACTTCTCTAAAATCAGTGAGAAAGCGTACAGTTCCGTCTTGTTTTCCAGTGATAAATGATGGTGACGCCCATTCCGATTCGACTGAAACTCTACCACTCCCAGGTCGCATAATCTATTCAGTTCTTTGATAGTTGTTTCTTTGCGAGATTTTGGTACTGGGTATGCCTTGCCATGATATGGCTTTGTGCCCTCCTTAAGTTCGAAGGATACTGGCTCTGTGTTCCAATCACCCAGTGTTCCGTCAAAAAGTTCCTCAAATTCTGTGAGTAACTCCAGCAACAAGTTTTGGTCTTGGAGACTTAGGTGAGTACAATTGGTGCTAACAATTGATTGGAGGTCTGCCTTTTTATAATTTGCATCTAGGATAATTGGACTAAGATAAGTGTTCATCATTCCATTACAATCGATTTTACTACACAATTTCTTAGTACTCCCCAACCCATCATCTCAAGATGAGTCTGAATCATCACTGTCACTCATGTCGTGATGCTTACGCTTCTTTTTTCCGATAGCGCATTACATTTTCTTGTTGGACTTGGTAAGTTTGTCGATTTTAGCGGATAGCTGCGCATAGCTACTTCCTCCTCGAGCAGGTCTCTCTAGTCCACGAGAGTTTCCATTTGGTTTTCTCCCCTTGAAGCTTGACTTCGGGGTCCCATTGAGTCATACTTCCGGCAATCCAGAGTGTTGTGGGTGGTATGTGCGCCCCCATGTTTCTTGCAGAGAGAACAGTACTTCTCTGTGCGACGTTTCTTCGGAATCTGGTCACTAAAAGAGACCATCTTCTTCCTAGATGAGTCGTTAGACTTGGCTACAGTCTTGGGTCCTTCTCCAACCTTCTCAGTGGGGTAGGCCTTCTCAATGCATTCAAGGACTTCGAGAAGTTCCCTGACACTCTGTGGTACCAAAGCTCCACTGAGCTCATATTGGTCCTGCCAGTTCCTAGGAACCATCCTGAGGATGTGGCTTGCCAAGTCGGCATCATCAAATGGCCCGCATACTTTCGTAGACTTTGCAGCCTTTGAAGAGTAAAACAGGCACGGCAAGAGTTCCACATACCCGTTAAGGCGTTGGATCCTCTGCACAAAGTCCCTGATGGGTACCCTGTTTGGTTTCTTCAGCCCATTGCTGATGTAGAAACGATCCTGCTCTGCTGCATCTGTCCTAAAGACGGTCTGCAGGTGCAACTGGACACATTCCTGAAAGGAGGTCCAAGATGCTGGGCATTTTTACACATCTGTCCAGGGTTTGCAGTTGATTTGCTCCCCAACGATGGTGGTCCAAGGACAACAGGCAGTCTCTGACAATTGAGTGGAGTACTGCAGGAAGATCGCTTGGCCAGCAGACACTATGGCCTCACTGGTGTGGATTTTAGCAGCAGTTGCTTTGTTCCATGACTGGAGGACGGGGAATTTTCATCCGTCCCTTTGAACTTGGCTTTGGCGCAGTGGCGCAGTCAGTTTTGCCTCGGCCTTTTATCTGCCTTACAGGCTTCCCCGTAGTCCGTGTCTAAGCCTCTCTGGGAAATTATTTCCATCAAGGTCTGGACATGGTTGACGAACTGTTCAGGACTTCCCTCGTCGAAGACGGTGTCATCATTTTGTTGGAGACCTTGATTTTGTTGATTACCTTCGGGGTGTCCATGGCAGTGGGAATGTAGGAAATGGGTGGCTTGGACCTCCCTGAACTCAGTTCACACTCCTGTGGCTTGAGTCCTTCTGGGCTTGACTTGCTGGTCGACATCCTCTTAATTGCCTCGCCAAGGGGCGTATTATAAAACAAGGCCTTGAAGAAGGTCTTGGGTGCCCTGTTGAGGTTAGCTCAAAAAAGAATTGTTTTATTTTTTATTTTTAAATTTTCCTTCGTCGGCTTTTATTTCTTGAAAGTCTTGCTTCCAACCATTTCGCAAGAATTCTCAATCACGAAATTAATCCGGCTCGTAGGAATCCCCAATCGCAGAAGTCAATTGCTTGAAGTTTATTGCTTAACTCGCTGATCGCGGGAGAATTTTTGGAGAGCTCGTATATCGTGAACCCGTAGGAATTCGTTGATCGTGTAGCCGATTTTGGATAGATCGTCGATCGTGCAGTAAAAACGTATCGCTGGTGCGAAAAGTTAAAAATTGCTGCTCGCAATAAAAAATTTGTTAGCGTACCTCGTGTCGGAAGAGTTGGATGTCGATGGCTTCGGTGCGCGAAGGTCGCACCACAGATATCTATAGATAGTGACCTGAGCCGAAAATTGTCCTAAAAAAATATCACGCGAAAATTATAGGTAGGTTAGGCAGGTGTCAAAGATTTGATTTTATGAGCTATATTTGTGATTATTGTGAGGATGGAAAGGCAGTGGAACTGCACTCCAGTCCAAACGATGCAAACGATCATTGTGTAGACTTCTACACAATATGGTATGTTCATACCCTTCTTAAAGATGTTCAGATCTTCCTCAAGGGTGTTCTCTTGTTTGGGGTTCTGAACTTCCATGTTGGGAAGTCCATGCCGTTGGGAGGTGGACTCTCCTACTTGGGGTCCTGAGAATGCTCCATTTAGGTTTTGTACCCAGGGGTACAAAAAAGGCTGATTCATGCTCCATTTAGGTTTTGTACCCAGGGGTACAAAAATGGCTGATTCTTGGCCTATGTCAGCTACACCTCTGGACTTGAATGCTAGGTTTTTGTTCTTTAGAATCTTAATCTGCAACAAGGCATAGGATTAATAAAATTAAATCTATCTGACATGTCCTGACGAATATAGTCTAGAGAACTTTATTTTGCCACTTCTGAAAACATAGCAACACTGTTGAAGGGTTCTACCATTTTAGGTGGGGTGAACATTCGACCATCTTTGTTGCGCTTATACTTTAAATCCTGGAACATTTGATGAAGAATAGAGTTGATTCTGATGAATCAGCTGCCACAAAAGCTTTAGAGCAGTTGATTGCAACAAATCAAATGATTTAGCAGTTGATCAAGATCACAAAGCAAAGGAGGATCATAGGTGGCAGCAGTTCTTGTCAACCATGTCAAGTATTTGAAAGCCCCTACAAAGAAAGCTTGGATTAAGGCGTGGTAAAAAATAACAAAATCTTAATGATTTTCGATAGAGCCTTTGTGTGAAGAAAAGTTGGAGCTATGAGTCACCATGCCAAATCATTCTCACTGTCCCTTCAACACTAACTTTTGCCTATCACATTCAGGTAGTGTTGGACACTGAGGCTTGTGAGAATACCAGAGTTCTTGATGTGGCTTTCTCTTCTCCCACCTGGAGATTTGAGATGGGTGTGTTCTGTTTGGGGTGAAAGCATCAATTAAGTCCAAAGTTCAAGTACTGTGCAATAACTTAATCCTAGACACAATACTACAAATTTACACTGTTAAGCAGAGATGCAGTTGTTGCTCAAGTTATAAACCATAGCAAACGTTATATCATTTAGACCTGATATTCAGTTTTTCTAGCTTTTTTCAAGATCTCTCATCATTGACTAGCCTTTTGCAGTGCCATCTGGCAATAATTGCCTTGATCATAAGTTGCTGGTCTTGCTCTACTATCTAACTGGCCATAGGATATTCTGAACAGAGTTGTATGTTCTCCCTCAGAGTCTTTGTTGTCCCTTACACTACAGTCAGGGACAAGTGAAGCAATCTGAATCTTTGCTACAATGGACAGGCATGAGCAGATCTGGACTCCAAAACGCTTCTGGTGTTTAACCCTCAATCAATATCTATCCTTAAGATACTTGATGACAAGATTTAAGGAATTTCAAGCCACTTCAACATCTAGTTTTCAAGATCAAGACTCCATCAGAATTAAATTCTTGGGTATCAGACCTGGGGTTCAATCTACCTTATAACCCAGATTGTAAGTACAACAATGTCAAAAGATAATTTTTGATTGTACTTATAAAACGATCGAAGTATGTGTTTTTAGCACAGTGAAAAATTATTGCTATCTTGATAGTTACTCTATTTACTTCAAGGTAGGCACATTGTACACCTCCCACCCTTTTGCCCCCCTTGCTTGTCCATGCTGTCCACCCCTCCATGATGTGCACTAGATGTGTAGTGACTTCTGATGACATCTGAGGTTTCTCGGCATCAATCAGGAGTCAAGGAGAGTGCTACATATGGATGTGTTACTGATGACAAGGAGAAGCTACTCATGAGGGTTTTAGTTCAGTTAGACGGGAGTAAATATTCAAAAGACGCAAATGTCAATAGAATGAGCCCTTGGACTTGTAATCTGGTGGTACTTATAATCCAATTCTAATAGCATAAAATTTGTGAATTGCTGAAAACACATGTGCCCACACATCAAATAGGTAGTTTATTTTAATACATCAATGAAATGTTAGGTTAGTGTTCAAAAAGATATCCGATTTCTTTCTAAAGTGCACTCATGACATCTTTTAGGTCATCTTCTTTGAGTTTAGCAAAAGTAGATCCACATTCATAAATAATACTGAAGAAGACTGAACTGCAGTATGCAAAACAGCAGTCATGCTAATTGGATCATTGCCTGCTTCTGAGAAACAATCCTCATTCCATGTTGTCAACTTTGAACTAAAATATTAATTTCTGAATGACACATCATGATTTTAAAGTAATCACACAGCTTTGAGATTTGATGATTGCTGAGACTTTTATGAGCAAAGTCACATGAGTTTTCAACAGAGTAGTACCTTATACCAACTTACTACACAAGTCTTCATCTATTTGTCTGTCAAGCTTCTGAGTAATAGCCACGATGAGCCCAAGCAAACATGAGAATTCGCAATACATATTGCAAATGGGTAGAGATTGACATTGGCAATCCAAGTATTGGAGAAGCCTAATATTGAAAACTTGACTTAAAGACAGAGAAAAAGACCTGCAATGGAATCTAATACAAAGAGGAGTGCCTTGTCACTCTCAAAAATCCACAGCATTTAGAATTAGTGGAGGTGTAATACAAAAGAAAGTCTAAAATGTATCACTTTGTACTTTGAGTGTTGACCACTTTCAGATGTTCTCCTTGTGCTCACGTTACCACTCTACTTTGTGTGTGGGAAAGCTTGCTCACTTTATGAGAAGCATGTACTCACTCTGCATACATCTTGACTTGGCTTTACTAGTAGAAAGTGCATCAAAGGTCAGTTCTTTATGTATGGGGCATTACAAGGACCAATATATAGAGGCTCTCTATGTAGTTCCTAAAAAATGTTAATAAGTCATGTTAAGGTGATAGACATCAGAGCTCATATGATCAAAATGAAATTATTACAAATGAATACTTTTTTCATTAAGATACTAGACTCAGAAATAGAGCTCATAAATTGTTAATCTTGGTGTGTCTGCCACTCTAAATGAAGTTTCTCAGTATATCTTTGTCAAGAGACAAATTAAGGACATTCTACGAAGAGTTTAGAAAATAACCAAAGAAAGGTGAAGTAAGACAAAACCCAAATTGAATTCAAGTGGAACAGCACTTCAAGCCTACTTTCTCGAGATTCAAGATTTTATAAATACTTCTTGACATCATTGACATAACACTGATAATTTACCGTATTCATTTATCGCAACAATCACCAAAAACTGAGATCTCCATTCAACTTCCAAGTTCGAATGGAGTCCATTCCTTCAAACAATAATTGCCCTCGTGCATCCATTGTTCCATAGCGCAAATAGCAATTCTAGTACCCCATATAAATTTATTCCGTGTCCAGGGCTCAAAAAAGAGTTGTTCCCATTGTTTGTCAAGTGGCATGACAGGTCGATGCAAGGTCACCCAACACTTGACTCGTCCCAGGATTGTCTCAAGCCTCTGAAACTAACCGATATGTTTGAAACTTCTCTCTCACCACCTCCCTCACATCTTCCTTCCCATGCAACGTCCTCAAAAATCTTTCCAACTTCAACAACTCAGTGTCTGCCGGATCATCAAACCAGCTCTCAATGGGAATCCCATTATCCACTTGATATCCAAAGGCATGGGGGGAATTATCCACAAGAACAGCGCGGCGGAGATCTCGTCCAAGGATATTGAGGTCTTTGAGGAAGTTGCCTTCGACGGGGAGGCAGGAGTCGCGGAACATGCGGTGCCGAATGTATTTGCCGTCTGTTGTAGAGGATACAAGAGAGAGAAACAAGTCAGGATTACATATTGGAGCGGAGTAAAGATTACGCCTGCGATACGATTCAACGGCAGTCACACAGTACTCGACTCACCGGGATCAATCTTATCCAACAACTTATCGGCATAAACCTGCTGACTGGCGGTAAATACCACCACTTCAAAGTTGCCGCTCACCTTCTCCAAAAACTCTCTGAGATAAGGTCGACACCGCACATGCACTGTATATTCCATCCCATTGAACTCTACGGGGAATACCATGTCTGCATTGCGTATGGGCTCTACGGTACAATGAACCAATGTTTCGTCCAAATCCAAGACGAGGCATATTGGTGGATCGGAGGGATGACGTGGAGGTAAGGATTTGGAGCGTGTGGTCCATCCTGGGGGGACGGCGTAGTGGTAGGGTGGCAGGGATTTGATGAAAAGATAGGGATTGAATTCTTCTTCGTCATCGTAGGAGTCTTCGCTGTTGTTGTTATTGTTTTTATTCGCAACGGTGACATGATAATTGTAGTCATCGTAGTCGTCTCCATCATCTTCTTCTTGTGGTTCCTCATGGTCAATGTAATTCCTGTCGACACCATGCTCATCATGTCTCCTCCTCTGATTCCAATGATGATCCGTCTCCTCACGACGAGACATTCCACTGTCATGGCTGTCCACCATGACAAAGTCTCCGTCTGCATCCTTGGACGTGGAATCTGTCTCGGCCAATACGGGGACACGATCAAACTCTTGCTCTTCATAGGAGGCACAGTAGTTGGTGGCAGCAGTGTTGTTGGCGGCGGCGGCAGCATGCCGTTCTTCAGATTGCAACTCTTTGGAAGCTTCGAGGAGGGCAGCCCGAATGGCTACCGATACGGCAATGGATTTTTCTTCGTCCTCTTCTTCCTCCTCCTCCTCCTCTTCGTCGTCCTTCTCTTGCAATGCCGACGACGCTTTGAGTGCCTTTTCTGGGGGAACACCTCTGTTGTGCGCAGTTTGTTCGTGGTGAGCATCGACAGCGTCTGCCTCCTTCACCCCATTCAAGAAGCTCAGCACTGGACTAAAGAGTGCGTCGACCTTTCGTCCCACCCACGAGGAACTGGCGCCAACTGCGGCGCCGCAGTGGTCCTTGTGTTCCGTGACGATGCTGAGTTCGCTGTCGTGCGAATGGGTTGCTGCGACATTGGCGTGGACGCCATCGGGATGACGATCGTGACGATATTGGTTCGTTTCACAAAGCTCGTCGTCGTCTTCCGCGAGCAGCGCCCTGACGATCGGCGCGGCCGTGTTGTAATGGTCATCATCCTCGCCGTGCTTCCGTACGAGCGGCACGCGGTGCGAGTTTCTCGGCACCGGCTTGACGCTGTGCATGGGCGTCAAGTCTTCCTCTCGCTGTGCCGACGCAGTGGACATGGGCGTGGCGTCGTGGGCGTGCCGGCCGGCCGGCGTGGCGTCCATGGGCGTGCGAGGCGTGGAGCCGCCGTGGAGGCCCGGGGCGCGGCGCTTGCCGGCGGGGCGCTTGGCGCTGGCGATGGGCGTGGACTCGTCGGCGTAGTTGTTTCGGGGGCGCGAGGGGGTCAGCGTGGCGCCGTTGCTGGGCGGGGGGCCGGGCGGCGGGGGAGGCGGGGACCGCGAGGCCGGCGGCTTGGAGCTGCTGCGGGGAGGGGCGGACGACACGGCGTCGGCGGCCGCCGGGATGTTGTCTCGGCTCATGGGCGACATGATGGCGTTATTGTGGGCGGAGCTGGATGTTTGGTGCAAGGTCGCGAATAGGGGTCGACAAACGCTGTGAATCGGATGATGGACGGAACGAATGCCAATGACAATGCAAGATTGTGGGCACTGACGAATGAACTGTCTTGCTGCTTTGGCCGAGAAACGAGGGAGGCAAGCAAGCTGGCTGACGAACTGACTGACACAGAGACGACTGGTGATCGAGATAATGTAGCTAGCGAGTCAAACCGTGGACTGTAGGCTATTGAGCGAGGTAAACGAGGGGCGAGGCCATGGAGACAAGATGATGATGATTTTGGACGATGGTGCGATCAGGTGCGATAGCGGATCTGTCTAGATGATGCCAAAACGAGCTAGCTAAGCATTTTCATTGTTCCTTTCCTATCAACACAGTGTACTGAATTGTAGCGTCTGCAATACACATGGTGCGTGGTAGGCGTGGTACGGCATAATACTATACGTACTCTATCTTGTATGGCATTGTACATACATCATGTTATCGTTGCGGACCAAAGTCAGATTAGAATGACCTCTCATGTTTTGTCGTTGCACGCTTCAATCATGCACACAACGGCAGATCTCGAGCTGTGACACGATCACACGATAGGTACAACGACAGCCAACAGCCCATGTAGTTCCTAGACGTTCTACAAATCTATCGTTTATCATGCTACATGTCAAGTATGGCCATAACGATTTTATACTCCATTCGTGAGACTCCTTCTCGAATAGTTTTGCGAGCACATCGAGAAGCGAGAATTCCATTCATGTCCAAATGCTTCCCTTGTTGGTTCACAATGTGAAAAATGACATGATTTAGATTGAAATTAGTCGTTTAGAATTACAACACAAGAGCCTAAAATCTTGTTGGCAGCGGAGTTTGGAGGACAAGGACCGTTCAACGAGGAAAGTCAGACAAGATGCAACAAAATCTCGCACTGATTCTCTTGGGGGATGTCGAGAGGCTGTCGAGAGGGCAAGGCAGGGCAGCGGCAATTATTTTTCATTCTTGCTTGTGTTCGAACCCATCTTCTCGTCCTCATGTTTGTGAAATTGTAACATTCTATTTATTTGTCATAATCATTATTCGCGACCTTTGGTGCCTGCCTCCTCAACACATGATGAAACAATAGAGTTCCTTGGCCCAAGTCGTTCAGCAAACTAATCTCAACTCATCCTTAGATTCGTCACAACTAATACCACAACATTAATGAAATCACCGTCCGCTCACCTATTCATCATGAAATCACTATCCTACCTCCTAATGCTCCTCTCACTCGCCTCATCCTGCACGGCCACAACAATGGATCCACAGCCAAACAACTCTCGCGATCTTAAAATGACACAAGCACAACGCTTTGCTTCCGTCATGAATCCTAGAGCAACGTCCATGGAACAATTCAAGACGCAGTTGAAGAACAAGCAAGATGGGGTGGGTAGTGGTTCGAATTCCAAATTGAGTTTGGTCTTGGGAGAAGCCCTGTCCTTGAAGGGTGGTGGCAATGGCGCAGAAGATGTGAGTGGTGGCCATGGGGACAGAACTACTATCAAGGTAGACAAGAGTGGTGATGGTACGAGCAGCTCAAGACCAAAAGACAAGGCAAAGAAGGACAAGGAGAGTAACGGGAGTGATGGAGACTCGAACAACGTTTTCATTTCGAAGTTTAGTGCTGCACTTGGAGAAGCTATGAATAATAATAACAATCGCGATGTAGGAGGTGGTACAGAAAAGAATGGTAAGACAGCCGAGGAACAGAGTGACATGGAGGGAAGGTCGAGTGCTCTTCCTCAGGGATCATAGGTTCCGACACTTTAGGTAGCACTTTAGGTAGCCGTAATTTTGGGAGCTTTGAATGTCTGCATCAGGACAGTTTGGGAGAATGCAGACGAAAGTCGCATTGTAGCAGTAAGCGAACGAATGTACTATTAGAAAACGAAGCCAACGTGAATGGTGTTTAAGGCAATGGCGCCAGTACATATTATAGACGAAGGCAATTCCTATTATTATTTACAATAACGTGTCATAGTATTAGCGTGGAACAATTGCGCTTCGACTCCATCCTGCTTCTCTGGACAATAATAACGTGACAGTGACAGTAGCGACTGATTGAGGCGGTGACATTTCTATGGGAGAGTAACGTGACGTGTGACGCCGAAGAAGATCTATAAACAAAAATTTGAACCCATTTCAACCAGCCGTCCGCCACTTTGCAACCGTTTTATACGTGGTGATAGTTGCGTTGAATGACAGAACTTGCTTTCAGATAGGGGCTTTCTCCTTCAGCTTAAAAACATATACTTGAGGGGCCGGCCTGGTAGCCAAGTGAAAAATGACTTCAAATAACCTCAGTACGAAGAATGAGGAAAACGAGCCATTCCTTCAATGAATCGAACAGCAACACGACGAATCGCCCTCAATGGACGACGACGCCTTGCTGGCTGCTGCCGAGAGTTACTGACGTCGCTCGATGCATCGTAGATGCTTGGCCAATCATCGGTGGGCGAGCTGAATGAATACGAGTTCTCGTAGTCACTATTCGTTGTAAAAGGAATGAACAAGTGATCGTGAGGACCATGCTGTCTGTGTGTATGTGTCGAGGGATAAGTAGGAGGACAAAGAGCAACTCATGACTTACTCATCATAAACAGGAAGCTTGTTGGTAGGATCCACCTCGCTGTACCAACTCCCCAACGTATGAACAGGCAAGTCCTTACTCGTGAGCGTTGGAAAAGTGGGCAAGGAAATAGCAGGAATACTCCAGGCCATAGACAACTTGGTCGAACTTCCCTCTCCGCTTCCAGCCGCAGACGACGAAGCAGTGCCCAAGAAGCTAATGTTCTTCTTCATTTTGTCCACTTTCAAGCTACTCATGCAACTCGCACTGAGCTTCCTCGAAAGACTCGAGGCCGCACTTGCCAACACCATGGCGTCATGCGCCGATAGATGATACTGATTGGCGAAGGCCCGGACGTGTTCTATGCACAGTAGGAATACCGTCATGAAGAGTGCCGTAAAGGCGGCTGCGTGGTTTTTAATGGAAGTGTAGGTGTGGCTGTGTTGGATCCGTTGCTGCATCATTTCAATAGGTGTCGTATGACTGTTCAGTTTCTTGATATGATGTTGAATGGAGAATTTGATTTTGTGAGCGTTGATCAGACAGCTTCTGGTGTTGGCAAGGCTTGTATTAAATCGAGCTATTGTAAAGCAATAAAAATCTGATTTGGTGTAAGAATGTTTATTCCCCGGCGTTCATTCAGGGCAGGGCCGTTTCAGCACGATAAATACGTTGTGTCGCACCTCAATGATTTTTCATTGATGGCGATCAAATCAGAATTTCGTCGTGAAATGATAATGTTTTACTGTATCCAGCGTTGGCAAGAATATTATTATCTTGACAACTTCCCGACCAAGACGCTGGGATTTAAACTCTTACTTCTTCACAGCCAATCAATGAGGATCTTGTTTTTGGCTGCTGCACTATCGATCAATCTCGGCGATCGTTCGATAGGCTTGGCATCACCTGAATGTACTGCTGATGGCAGCCCAGATGCTTCTGTGTCGGAACATCGGCGTCAAGTTAAATAATTGTTTTGTGAACACGTCCTAAAAGAGACTATCACACGTCTGTGGGATGTCAACTTGCGAACCTTGGTGTCAGCATTTTTAACAAACACCCTTTAACACGTCAAGCCTGCAGGTTTTTGTGATACATATCCCCACCCCCAGTTGCGGTGCACTAGATAGCACTAGATGCACCGCACACTTTGACCAAATCATTGATATCTCTTATGGCACATCTAATGCACCATTACTTTTGTACTATGTATTCCCACCTATCTTAAAGGGAAACCAACAACCATTTTTGAGAAAAAGTTCATGTCACATGTTAATTTTAGAACGGAAATCCCAGTAATAACCCCACACTGACGGGGTTTTCACATATGCCTAGCTGTCTGGTACAACTTTTGGTAATATTATATATGCCTAACATTCTCATATTACTTGTCTAAAAATTAGGCTTATGTATTTCTAGCAAAATAATGATGCCGAACCAAGATTACCTCTGATGGGCAAATGTGTCTTTTTGAATCCCTACTGGGGCTATGTAGGAATCGTCCAGTTATGGTGCACTAGATTCACCATAAGGATTATGATGGGGGCAGCTAGTTACGGTGCACAAGATGCACCGTAAAAAAAGGATGGGGATATGGTATGGTACAATCTGGTACAATACCCTTTATTATCGTATGGTACCATACCATTGTCAAAATCATACAAAGTCCAGAATTGGGCAGGATACGGGCCATTTTGTACCTACCTGTGTTAGGCCAAAAGCTCGGGAAAATGCGATTCCTTGGGAATTGCAAAAAAAAAATTGGCGATTTCTATTCCGAATACATACTTTGACAAGGAATCGCAATTTTGAGGTGTGCGATTCCTCGTGAACAGTGGTTTAGCCCGGGATTTGTGTGAAGCCCGATAGTTTGGCATCATTATTCTGTTCCCTTTCCGTTGATGTCACTAAGTTGGCATCAAATTCGCACAGCAGCTTGACAAATCGGCATGAAAATAAGATGACTTGTCAGTTCAATATTAAGAATTGGGGTTGATTTCAATTCCCGAGGAATTGTATCGAGTATATGAAATGCACTTTACAAATCGTAGGGAATCGTCCGGTGGCATTATGTAGTGATAAGAACTCTGGCTTCAAAAGATTTGACATAACGTAGGGATTAGTACCTGCAACTTCAATGGGCAGTTGAATGCGTTTTGCCGCCATATTTCGTGTAATCTGCTTCCAACATAGCATATTTCCCGCATTTTAAATCTAATACGGCCATTCCCAAAGAATTGTTCTGCATATTCCCTACAAAAGTGCAAAAAGTAGTCAAAGTAAATATTCCTCAGGATTCAAACTGCTCATCACCAAAATTTTTACGATTCCCAAGGAATCGCATTTTCCCTAGCTTTTGGCCCAGCTGAACTTCAACTGGGGTAGGATACCTACCTTATTCTGAAAATATTTTTGCCTACGGAGGTGAGGGATTTAACAGAAAAAAGAAAAGACAACTGTTTAATGAAAATAGCTACGTATACTAAATTGAAAACATTGTTTTTGGCTTTTAACTGGCAGCGAACATTCCTTTCTTACAACTCTCAACTGAGCTTATTTAATTTATTTACGAACGTCGACAGCTTCTCGAGGAAATTGTGGACACTCGACAATTTTCTCAAAATCATTTGTGCGTCAGTGTCACATCTGTCAAAAAAAATAACTGTCATTTTAAAGGTTGACAGTTGTTAATCTGTCAAACTGTTATTAATCCGTCAGAACCTTTCACAGATAGGTAATCATTTTATTTAGATGACGACATCAATTATTTCATCAATTACTTTGTCACTTTAAAGGTTGTCAGTTGTTAAACTGTCAAACTGTTATTAATCGGTCAGTACCTCTTACACGTTTGACTATCATTTTTGAAATTTCGACACACATCATGCAGACCTGCCCGGTCTATTATTTACTCTCAACAGCAAGGTCGGTTTGACACGACTGGTTATCATAAGCCCTGGATTTCTACGATTAGCGGCGGGAAATTTTTGCGGTTCTTAGTAAGTACGATTTTCAAATCTTTCCTACGTCTCAGTTTAGTTCTACAAACTCTTTTTCAAACTAATTAATAGTTTCATAACTCCGATCCCTCACCTCCAAATTCTTGCGATAGATGGACAAGAGGTTATCATAGTCAGTGCCAATGCCATGAGCAACTGCATGGTATTCTCCTCCAAGTTGACTGATTTGGACTTGAAGAGATTTCAATTGGACTGCCAATGCATTCACCTCATCAAAAGTTACTGGTTTTGTAGGTGTGTCTTCCTCCAAAAAGTCCTCATCCTCCAAACCCTCATCATTGCCTTCAATTGACATTTCTTTCAACTGACAAAGTACTCCTAAATCCATCAATTCAACTATTTACTCTGCCAATATGCTGTTGCATTGTTGATTGTCTTCCATTGAAACCCATCCCTCAATCAAATTATTCTTGGATTGAGTGCTTACTTTGCATGCCCGAACTGCCAGTGCCAATTCCCATATGATTTTATCAAGTTCATTGTCACCTTTTGGCTTGCAATCATGACTCTCAACATATACAAAAACCTCTGCCAATACATCCTCCACATTGCTGTCATGTTGGTCTGTGGTGACTGTCTCGGCAGCAGTATCACTGGTTGCAACAATGTTATTGTCAATATTGGCAGGGGGTTGCTTGTAGTCAATGAGGGTTGATTTCCTCGAACAACATCTAATTTGCTCTGGTTTGATGGCATTCCAAACATCGTATAGAATATCCATCACATCACGGAGATGAGGAGCAAATCCTTCACTCAAACCCATAGTGCGACTGGCCAGTTTTGCTTTCTTGGCATTCTCTCTTAACACCTGCCTCTGATCAAAGATATCAAACATCTGTGGAGTAGCTTGTATCTGTAATTTTTCTTCACCATTGCAATTACTCCGCAGTCCATGGGTTGGAAAACACTGGTGCAATTGGGAGGCAGGAATACAACCTTGACCTGATTATGGGGATCAACAAGATCAGTGCCATGAGGACCACAGTTGTCCATGATGAGCAACGCTTTATTCGAAGTCTTGGATCGGATATGCATCAGGAACATCTGCCACCACTTTGAAAAGACCTTACTATCAGACCAAGCATTCTTTTGGGTAAAGTAAACCAGTTTCTTTGTTTCATTGGTGAAGCACCAAGGCTTGGCTGACATTCCAATGATGCTGAGAGGAACAAGATCCGTCTCCGTTGCATTGGTTGCCACATAAAGTGTCACTCTATTGTTTGCCTTCATAAACTTGGTCCCCCTTGCAGCCCAACAGTTTCAACCTTGACATAACTGCGATTAGGTAAAACTTTGTAGAATAACCCAGTCTCATCCATGTTGTATACTTCATCACTGTTGTATTCCTTGATGAGATCCCGCAACTTCTGAATTTCAGGATCCAGGGCCACAACATCCACTGCTCCTGCTTCTCCATGCAATGATTGTGAACGCCATCCAGAGTCTCTTGCAAACTTTCCTGCCCATGATTTGGAGGCTTTAAATGCAGTCAACCCAACAATCTCAGATTCCGTAAGGAATGCCTTTTTTGCATGTTCACTCATGAGTCTATTTTTAATCTCTATTGCATTGGCAGATAAATTAAGGCCTGTGGTTGAACCTAAGAGGTCAGTTTTGGAATAAAGGAAAATAGCAACTCATTAAAAGAAATGTTCACTCACGCGTAATAGGAAGCTTGAATGACTTGGGTAGGGTTTCATTCAATTCATAGAAGGCCCAAATACCAAGTTGGATTCTTATCAGGCCATCATCCTGAAGTGCACACTTCTTATTTGTACGTCCCTCTTCCTCGACTTCTCTTCTTATCTTCTCCCGCTGCTTCTTCCATCCCCCACCTGCATTGCGGTGCACACCATATTTCCAGCAGACTTCAGTAATAGTACTCAACTTATTGTCCAAATCACTGAGAATGTCCAACTTTATCTGACTAGCAATGGCAACTCTGGTTTTTCATGGCTTTTTGTTTGCAGGCATGCAATTCTTGCTGCGGGCCTTTTGTTTTGACCCAGCAAAATATGTGTGTGTCTTCTCTAGATGCTTTGAAGACAAATCAACCACCTTAGGTGCAGGAACACTTTTGGAGGCAGTGGTTGAAATGATGGCATCCTCTGATGTGGATGTAGCCACTCTAGATGTTGCATTAGCAGACCTAACTGCAGGAGAAATGTTCATGTTGGTCGTGAGAAGGTCATGGTAGCACCGGAAGCAGATTGTTGCAATGGAGCTAGTCACATTTGCTTGCTTGTGGAGCTTTGTAGTGTCAAGTGTTCTGCAGATGTCAAACAAGTTGTGTCCACAAACACCCCCATGCATGGCATGACGACAGTGTTTACAAATGTGTTTGGGCTCATCTGGAGCACTGGGTGAGGGGCCGGTCTTGTCTTTTGGGAGCTTGATGGGAATTTGCACACCAGGCATGCCACAGAGTTGTTGAGCAGTGCAGGTGCCATGCTCCATGGAAAATTGGTTTGTGCGATGCTAATGTGTTTGTGTTACAAAAATATGTTTGCCTTATGTAAATTTGTTCATGCGATGCAAATGATGTGTTTGCATGATGCAAATGTGTTGACACGATTGATTTGCTATGCAATGAAAGTCTGCCATTCATTGCAAGATCTGCGTGGTCTGCAGTAGTCGAGCGATGCTGGGTTTTGAACATAAACAAAAAATGTTGTGCATTTGTTCCTTCTTACGATTGGTGGGCCATGTTTTGGCGCCAAAATGAGGTTTCCCACCAGAATTCTCTGGCTCTCAAATCATGCACATATGGCTGTAGTGCACATATACTGAAGTGCATATATAGCCGTGTTGCGACTGTATCTTGTTTGTTCCTCCATGTTATTTTCTAGTGCAAAAAAATTGTGTGTTACAAATATAATTAAGGTAGGATGCCTGCCCTCGTAAAAATAGGAATTCCCTTTAGTAGAGGACTGTGAACCTCAATGACCCCATTGCATCTTGAAGTTGGTTGTGGTCTCCTCTTCACAATCACACCCTTCTATCACCATAACCCACCCCAACCAATCTCTTCTGCCCACGTCTAAAAGTTAGCGCCTGCGACCACAATGGGATCTCTAGTTCTGTCCTTGTCAACCCCTGTAGATTCATCTGGCATCCAAAAGCATGGCCGCTGCAGCCGCTTCCATCCTGGAAAATGATTAGCTCCTCCCAATTTTTATGTTGATGTTATTTTGCTATGTCATTTTGTCAATTGAAAATTACTTTGCTCACGTCTGCCCACCTAGACTGAACTTGCGATGCCCCCGCCAGCAATCGGTACACGCCATAGAATGGCCTCCACGGCCAATTCCATGCTTGCAACAAAACAATTACTGGTCGCTAGCGCAGGTAAAATTCCCCACCTTTTAATTTGATGTTAAGATCTATATCATTTTTTCAATTGAAAATTGCTTGGTTCATGTCTCCTCCCCCAGACCGAACTCACAATGCCCCCCCAACAATCTGTGCATGCCATAGAGAGGTGAGCAAAAAGATATTTCCCTTTTTTAAATTAATATTTACATTGCATTATATTCTATGTAAATGTTTCACACCTTCCACTGTTCGACTTGCATCACCTCCCCCAGACCAAATGTACCACTACTACTGACATCACTGCCCATCTGATAACAAAAAAATCAAGCACCAAGCATCAAGCAGCTCTCAACGGCACAATTTCCAGAAGGGGTGGCTGGGAAAAGGTGAGATAGTTCCCACTTTCCTTTTTTACAATTTGCCTTGATGTAGATTGCTCATGTCTTTACTCATTGTATGTTAACAATCCATGCTAACATAAAAATCCCAGCCTCAAGCCATGGTTTTGAGTCTGGAGCTGCTATGTCTAGAAACCTTACCAGCTGGGGCCATACATGCACGGTGAGGAAGCTCGTGCTTCAAATTTTCATTTTGTAATTTTGCTACAACTCACTCATTTTTTAATTAAAAAGGTTGCTCATTCACTCCTTGTCAACAGTCAAAACCCATCTCCCTGGCTTATCATGGCTGCCATCTGAAATACCTCATATCTCATGTCAAAAGTTGTAGAGCACAGGGGCTGTGAGTGCTCCATATGATATTTGTTGCTTCTGTTTTTCGTAGCAGTCTTATTGAAACAGCTTCACTGCAAACAAAAAACACCGGTAACCTCCCCGTACACTCGAGTGTACGGGCAGGTTACCGGAGCCCCCGGAATGGTATCTTCCGGTAACCTCCCGGTACACTTCTGTAACCCTCCGGTAAACTAGTGTACAGGAGGGTTACCAGAGTCTACCGGGAGGTTACTGGAAATTCGAGACCAAAAGGAGCTGTCGGATTTATTTCTACGTACGATAGGAATTTGTACTTTTTTACAGGAAAACTGACTTCTCAGTAAGTCTTAGATTCGATATCAATCTAATTAGTTGCTATAACTGCATTACTTAGTAGCTAAAAAAATGTTTACCGGTGGCATACCGGAAGTGTACGGGAGGAGAACCGGAAGTGTACGGGAAGGTTACCGGAGAGTACCGGAGGGTTACTGGAGTGCATGGGATGGTTACCGGAGTGTACGGGAGGGTTACCGGAGTTTGCACAAGAGTTACTTGATTTGCCTAAACACAGATTCCTACGTATGGGAGGGATCTAAGAGTGTACCGGTGGGTTACCGGAGGTAGGTAGGTTAAAGGTGGAAGCTAGCTTAGGCTTACTTATTATGCTACGCCTACCTGCCTACAGTAGCCCATCACATCACCCACCACCCCAAGCCCACCAAAACTGACACACGTGCAAAAATTTCAGCCCCAACAGAATGCTCTGCTAGTCCGCGGCAAAGCTCCACTCAAACCTACTGTGATTCCTCTACCACACCATGGCAATCTCCGCATCAACCAAAGGGTGACCATGCATCATGGCAATAGGCCACTCCACCCGTAGTGTCATCAAACATGTGCCAAACGTCAACGTCAATCACCATCACAAAAGTCCCGGAAAGGAAGCAGACGTTTCATGTCTATCATCAGTTACCATCGCCGCCCTCATGGATAGGAAGCAGGGGTTTGTTGCACTTCATGCATTTCTTGTCAAGAAGAGAATCAGCCTTCCCAGTCTTCCTCATTCCATCACGAAAAGACTTTTTCAGATACGTGAAATTGCTTTCTGCCTGAAAGCCCTCTTTGGTACCATGATGACACTTGCTCCAATCTACTGCACATTTTGTTTTTGGCTTTGTCATAAATTCGATTATCTGACGTCGACTTCTCTTGAGCTTGCTCCCATGTCTGTGAGCAACATCAACATCTGGACTGTCCATCAAATCTTCCATGCAGCTACTGCACATGGCCTTCCTGCAGCTGGAGAACCCACCACGAGACATTCGACACAGGTAATACTGAAAAGTGCACGTATGTTGAGCATAACTTTGACATATGAGGTGAATATATGACACTAGTGCACCAGATACTCGCTTTTGAGACCTTGCCAATGAAGCTAAAAAGGAAAGGATGTTACATATCGAGGATGCTAAGGAAATAATTAGGCAGTTGTCTGTACTCACGTTGCAAAAATATGGTAAGAAGAATGAAATAAATTGTACGCATGAGGTGATAAGTAATACAGGTCACAAAGGTAGTTTATCATTCGCTCACCACCAACTCTCTCTCTCCAGATTTTTCAGCAGGTGCTTGTGGCACCTGATTGCGTTTTGTGTCCTAAATACACAAAGTAGGAGAAGATAACCAATGTTAGTCAAACAATTAAATTCATGCCAGATGAAAATAAATACTTCTACCTCATTTAGCCGAGCCATTCCGTGAGACGCCTTGGCACGCAAAGAGCTTTGTTCCTTTTGCCCCTTTCTTTGAGTGTCATTCCTTTTCTCGAAAGCAACTCTCAAGCCTGTTGGAACCTTGTCATAAGGTAACCATTCATCAGGGTACTCCATCACCCAACGAACCTTGTACAGCCTCGCCTTCCCTGGTTTCTTATTAGAATACAAGATGGTCTGGACAACCTTGTCTATGGCATCCTAATTCACAAAAAAGAAATGAATGCAATGTGGGTGACACGAGAAGGTAAAACAGGAAATAGCAACAAGTATGCATTGAATGGAGTACACTGTACCATAGCCAAGTGCTTGTTTGCTCTCTCTTGCATCTTTCTCTTGTTGAAATCTTCTATGACATCAGATGTAATGTTGCCTTTAGGTTGCCAACTATCTCTATAATCTCCCGTCCATCTGATCATGTATTTTTGCTGACCATTTGATTCAAACTTTGAATGAAGGATTGTCTCAACTGAATGCTGCTGATGCATATTGATTGATTCCTCTCCATTGTCGAGACTTGACTTCGATTCACCATCTTCACAATACGTAACCGCGGTCTTCTGCAGACCAGACAACAGTCTTTTGGAGGAGGACTCAAAGAATTCAAGTGCGCTGGTCCCCTGTCCCATCGTCATCTGTGCTTGCTGCTGTTCCTCCCGCTGAGTTTCTTGCGATGGAACTAGCTCATCAGGCAGACAATACCGGCATGTATCATGCCCCATATCTATCTGGGTTTGCTGTTGTCCCAGCTGCTGAGTCTGTTGCTCAAGCAGACACACTCGTTCCTTTATATTCTCCAAGAGCTGTAGATCACTCAGCTGTTGTGGCTCTGCAAGTTTCAGAGTCATCTGCTGCTTCTCTGACTCCATCCAACGTGGCTGTTGTAGATGTTGACCTGAGCCGGTTCGTCATAAAAAAATATCCCGCGAAAATTATAGGTAGTTTCGACAGGTGTTGAAGATTTGATTTTATGAGCTATATTTTGTACAATTGTGAGGATGGAAAGGCAGTGGAACTGCACTCCAGTCCAAACGATGCAAACGATCATTGTGTAGACTTCTACACAATATGGTATGTCTATACCCTTCTGAAAGATGTTGAGATCTTCCAAAAGAGTGTTCTCTTATTTGGGGCTCTGAACTTCCATGTTGGGGAGTCCATACCGTCTGGAGGTGGACTCTCCTACTTGGGGTCCTGAGAATGCTCCTATTTAGGTTTTGTACCCAGGGGTACAAAAAAGGCTGATTCCTGCTCTATTTAGGTTTTGTACCCAGGGGTACAAAAATGGCTGATTCTTGGCCTATGTCACTCGCCCCCACGAATGGAGTATCAGGTAAAATAGGAACAAAAAAAACTAAGTGTTTTTAGGTGAAAAAATGGGTTCTCATGAGAGTAACTATAATGAACTAAAGAGATTGTTAACCATGTGTAACGAGTAAGTGTTGTATGAAGAGGGAGAGTCCGTATTTTGGTCATTTTTGAAACTGACCTTTAATACAGTTTTAAGTTTAGTTGTTATAAAAAGGTGTAACTCTTCGTATATTCAGTCTTTCTGATTTGGTTCCGCATTGAATCCTGATGGTGCCATTCGTATGAACTGATGTGATAGTCCAAGGATCACTTTCATATCTACTTTCACCTTTGCGGAGTATACCATCTTTTCTAAGAAGTACTTGATCACCAACTTTGTAGTCCCAATCACGATGTGAGCTATTTTCTCGTTCTGTGTTTTGGTCTGTTTGGTGTTGCCTATATTCTCCAATTTTATTCCAGTCGGCCAGGAAGGGGATGTCGAACAACATGTCCCGTCCAAAGATGGCTGCACCTGGGGAGGCTTTTAGTACTGTGTGGTATGTTGAGCAAATGGCCCAAGCGACGTTCGTCACGAACTTGTCTATATTGCTTGTCTCTACTGAAGGGGCCATGTCTATTTCAGCTGTTCGAGCATCGATGATATCACCTGATGCACTCGTTCTAGAATTGCATTCGCTTGTGGATTCTTGACACTGGTAGGCTTACTCGTGATCCCATATGAGTCACATAGGGCTTTGAAGTGAAGTTTGAATTTGCTTCCATTGTCATAAATTATGTATTGACAACGTGGATACCTACTAAACCAGGTCTTGTTCACTAAGTTGCTGATCATTGCTGATGACTTATCAAAGTATGCTAACTTAGGTTCCTCATGGGTCTTTTTACCCTTCCACCCTTTTGTATCCAGGGGAATAATCGCCTCAGTGATTACCGGTAGTTCAACTATTTCAAACCAGCTAGAAGCTGGGTCAATCATAGTCAGACACATGAAATCAATTACTGTCCCATCTTTACCTTTGATTGTATACGGGCCAATAAGGTCCACACATAGTACATCCCAAGGGTTTGTGATGGCAAATTTAGTAGGGAGTTTCCGTACTTATGCTTATGCCTCTTGTTGACTTGGCATGCATGACAGTTTTGACATATTTACGGATGGTATTTTGCATACCTTTCCAGTACATCGCAGCACGAAGGGTTTCTTTGAGTCTAGTGTGTCCAGGGTGCTGTAGATAGTGGTGGTACCAACTAACTGCACGGTGTTGAAGATTTTTTGGAATGACCATTTTTCCGTCTTTACATAGGAGATGTGTACTTTCGACCAATTGTGTCAAGTACTGGTCTTTCAACGTCTTCAAGCTGGCATCAAGTTTTTGTGCTTCTGCAATCTCTCGTACTGTTAACGGGTAGATTACATCTTCTTTGCTGTGGTTTGCAAATACCAGATTCATTTCCTCTTGGTATGCAGAGGTGTCTATCGCACTCTCTTCTTGCATGGTGTAATGACACCAGAATTTGGTGAACATCATCCAGTTCTTGTGCTCACTCAGTATTGGTCCGATGTCTAAGCGAGAGATGGCGTCGGCAACAGTGTAATGTATGCCTTTAATGTAAACAATTTTGGGGCCAAATTCCTCGAGGAGCAATCTCCATCGGTAGACACGGTCAGAGGTTAATCCGAAGGCGTCTTGGATTAGATTTTTATGGTCTGTGTAGACTTTTAATCTTTGTCCCCACAACATGCCTTTGAACTCCTTGAGTGTTTCCACTGTGGCCAGTAGTTCTAGTTTGGTCACGCTGTACTTCTGTTGCGTCGTCGACAGCTTCCTGCTGAAAAACGCAAGGGGCCTATTACCCTGGGTGATAACTGATCCAAGTTGTTTAGACGAGGCATCAGTATATATCTCAAATTCCATTGAATAATCGGGATAGGCTAAGACTACATCCTTGGCAATTGAAGTCTTAACGTCATCAAATGCTTTTTGATGCACCGTGTCCCAGTACCATGGACGTTTCTTCGTCTTGTTGGCTCTGGTGACCTTGGTGTGACCGCACTCTCCTACCAGTGAGGTGAGTGGGGCAAGCACTTTGCTGCGTCTTGCCCAAAGATCTCTATAATACTGGACCATGCCCAGGAACTTACGGAGGTCTTTGACATTTTTCGGCGATGAAATCGCAAGAATCGCCTGTACCTTTTTCTGCTGTGGTTTAATCCCTGTTCGTGTGAGGGTATAACCTAGATATTCTGTTTCAAAGGTGCAGAATGAGGACTTTCGGGCGTTGATTCGCAAGCCCGCCTCGCGTAGCCTGGTAAGCACCATTTTCAATTTGTCAAGGTGGTCTTCCAGGTTTGCCTTTGTGATGCATAACAAATCATCAAGGTAAGCTCGTCACGAACTCTAAGGCTCCCATTAGTGTTGACATTTTTGCTTGAAAGATGTCTGGTGAACCTGCAATGCCCATGGGCAAATGGAGGTAGGAATACTTGCCCCATGGGAAAATGAGGGTACATATTTTGGATGAATCGGGATCCAGTCTAATGGTATAATAACCCATGTTTAAATCTAGGGTTGTAGCATAGGTAAATCCTTCTAGCTCTTGCAGGACTGTACTGATTTTGGGTAATGGAAACGGCTTTCGAACTAGTCGTTTATTTACTTCTCTAAAATCAGTGAGAAAGCGTACAGTTCCGTCTTGTTTTCCAGTGATAAATGATGGTGACGCCCATTCCGATTCGGGCTGAAACTCTACCACTCCCAGTTCGCATAATCTATTCAGTTCTTTGATAGTTGTTTCTTTGCGAGATTTTGGTACTGGGTATGCCTTGCCATGATATGGCTTTGCGCCCTCCTTAAGTTCGAAGGACACAGGCTCTGTGTTCCAATCACCTAGTGTTCCGTCAAAAAGTTCCTCAAATTCTGTGAGTAACTCCAGCAACGAGTTTTGGTCTTGGAGACTTAGGTGAGTACAATTGGTGCTAACAATTGATTGGAGGTCTGCCTTTTTATAATTTGCATCTAGGATTTTAACTACGCGCTGTGTCGCTTCCTGCATACTTTGCGGTTCATTTGCCATGCTGTTGTTAACAGCCCAGGCTTTATCCAAGTTTGATGAGGTCAGACTATTGATGTCTCTCATTGGCAAAATGATGTGATCAATGGTTATTTCTTTTGTTCAAAAATCTAGAACAATTCCAAGCTCTTTCATGGTTTGACATCCAAGAATGAGGTCGAACGCTGGCTTTGCCATCTTTTTCTTATCATACTCTACTACATCAGGAGTCACTGTGTACTCCTTACTGTTTGAATACTCAAAGAACTTTAAGTTGACTTCGCTCCTTCCTTTGGTTAGGAAGCTCCCATTTGACGTGCGCCAAGACTTTGGCACCTGCCTAGTCAAGTAGGGAAAGCGTTTCTCTGTTCCCTTTGCATGGAACAGGAGATCACCATCAGATCCACTGTCTAGTAGGATCCTGATGACTGTGTTACTGGTACGACGCCCTGTAGAGTGTTCGATATTCTTACGGGCTGGATTTTCAGTCGCTTTATAGCGTGCTTGTGCTACTACAGTAGTGACCTGCCCTTCTTTACCTGTCAAAGGGGGGTTCACACTATTGAAAAGGTCACCCGACAGTTTGGGGTCCGACAATTTGGTTATTGTTTCACTCTGTGTAAGGTTGGCTGGAAGATTTCCTAGGTCTTCTGCCAGGTTCGAACATGTCTTGTTTGAACCAGAAAATGTTATGTTGGCACGTGGGGAAGTTTTAATCGGACTAAGATAAGTGTTCATCATTTCATTACAATCGATTTTACTACACAATTTCTTAGTACTCCCCAACCCATCATCTCAAGATGAGTCTGAATCATCACTGTCACTCATGTTGTGATGCTTACGCTTCTTTTTTCCGATAGCGCGTTTCATTTTCTTGTTGGACTTCGTAAGTTTGTCGATTTTAGCGGATAGCTGCGCATAGCTACTTCCTCCTCGAGCAGGTCTATCTAGTCCACTAGAGTTTCCATTTGGTTTTCTCCCCTTGAAGCTTGACTTCGGGGTCCCATTGGAGTCATACTTCCGGCAATCTCGAGTGTTGTGGGTGGTATGTGCGCCCCCATGTTTCTTGCAGAGAGAACAGTACTTCTCTGTGCGACGTTTCTTCGGAATCCGGTCACTAAAAGAGACCATCTTCTTCCTAGATGAGTCGTTAGCCTTGGCTACGGTCTTGGGTCCTTCTCCAACCTTCTCGGTGGGGTAGGCCTTCTCAATGCGTTCAAGGACTTCGAGAAGTTCCCTGACACTCTGTGGTACC
>JABMIG010000268.1:26625-158462 GCA_013187285.1 Cyclotella cryptica | reverse complement strand
AGCAGTGGCCGCAGTCAGTTTTGCCTCAGCCTTTTTATCTGCCTTACAGGCTTCCCCGTAGTCCGTGTCTAAGCCTCTCTGGGAAATTATTTCCATCGAGGTCTGGACATGGTTGAGGAACTGTTCAGGACTTCCCTCGTCAAAGACGGTGACAGACAAGGTCATTTTGTTGGAGACCTTGATTTTGTTGATTACCTTCGGGGTGTCCATGGCAGTGGGAATGTAGGAAATGGGTGGCTTAGACCTCCCTGAACTCCATTCACACTCCTGTGGCTTGAGTCCTTCTGGGCTTGACTTGCTGGTCGACATCCTCTCAATTGCCTCGCCAAGGGGCGTATTATAAAACAAGGCCTTGAAGAAGGTCTTGGGTGCCCTGTTGAGGTTAGCTCAAAAAAGAATTGTTTTTATTTTTAAATTTTTAAATTTTTCTTAGTCGGCTTTTATTTCTTGACAGTCTTGCTTCCAACTATTTTGCAAGAATTCTCGATCACGAAATTAATCCGACTTGTAGGAATCCCCGATTGCAGAAGTCGATCGCTCGAAGTTTATCGCTGATGCTTGCTGATCGCGGGAGAATTTTGGAGAGCTCGTATATCGCGAAACCGTAGGAATTTGTTGATCGCGTAGCCGATTTTGGATGAATCGTCGATTGTGCAAAAAAATCGTATCAATGGTGCGAAAAATTAAAATTTGCCGCACGCGATAAAAAATTGTTAGCGTACCTTGTGTCGGAAGGGTTGGATGTCAATGGCTTCGGTGCGCAAAAGTCGCACCACGGTTATCTATAGATAGTGACCTGAGCTGGTTCGTCGTAAAAAAATGTCACGCGAAAATTATAGGTAGTTTCGGCAGGTGTCGAAGATTTGATTTTATGAGCTATATTTGTGACTATTGTGAGGATGGAAAGGCAGTGGAACTGCACTCCAGTCCAAACGATGCAAACGATCATTGTGTAGACTTCTACACAATATGGTATGTCTATACCCTTCTGAAAGATGTTGAGATCTTCCAAAAGAGTGTTCTCTTATTTGGGGCTCTGAACTTCCATGTTGGGGAGTCCATGCCGTCGGGAGGTGGACTCTCCTACTTGGGGTCCTGAGAATGCTCCTATTTAGGTTTTGTACCCAGGGGTACAAAAAAGGCTGATTCCTGCTCTATTTAGGTTTTGTACCCAGGGGTACAAAAATGGCTGATTCTTGGCCTATGTCAGATGTAGACCACTCTGCTGTTTTGGCTCTGTGCCAGTTTCACCTCCATCTATGCTGTTTCTCAGACTATCATTCATAGTATCAATCTGAAGTGGGTGCTGTGTCTGCTGCTTCTGGTCCATCCACTGTATCAGCACTATCCCTGGAGGCTGCTGCATCCGTTGATGGGGATCCATCCACTTCTCCTGATGAGTGTTCACCATCTGCGCCATTTCATTGAGCTGGGGAGCCCTCCATTCAAACTGTTGCTGCTGCCCATTCCATTGATACGACTTCATCGGCTGTAAGAACTGGACCTGCTGTTGCAGCTCTATCTTTGGAGGCTGCTGGAACTGGACCTGCTGTTGCAGCTCTATCTTTGGAGGCTGCTGGTGCTGCCACTGCGGAGACTGTTCCAGCTGCCAAGGCTGTTGATGCAAATCCTCCAGTGTTCCTCCACTTGTTGGGAAATCTCTGTTGGTGAAGGATGTTGCTCCAGCCTTCTATCGTGAGAGAAACAGTCGATTGACGATGACTCACCTTCTATAGATGCACCGAGATCAAGTACATCATCCAAATCAGGAGGAAGAGTGATGCTTGATGAACAGTTTATCTGTCGATAGCAATCATCCATGCATGATGATAGCACTTGCCGGGAAATCCCTGCCCTCTTTGCTCTTGAGATAGCAGCTTGTAAGAGGATCTTAATGTCATCCCCACTATTGAGATGTGCTTGTAGATGTTGTTCAGTTGGTGGATTATTGTCAGAAAAAGTCCCTCCCTTGAACAATCGCTTCTGCACCAAGATGTATGTCTTGGATCGTCCTTTTGCCTGATTATCAAATGAAACTTCAATCTCATAATGATCAGCATGTGCATGCTGTTTGCCCCTGCCTTGGTTCTCTCAGACATTCCAAATAACTTCTCCTTGAGATGTTGAAATTTCTTTTTTATCTCTACACAGGCAGAGTTCGCAAGTTTGACTAAGCCATGATTCGACACCCTTCTTTTTGTATCTGCCTTATCACTGATAGCGTCACTGATGGTATACGGTGGATCCTGAGTTGCTCCATGCATAACAATTGCCACAGGAAGTGTTTCTTTGAGAAATTCACTGTTCTCGGTGTTGAGACTGTGAATGTTTCTCCAATTTAGCTATGTGGCTATTCATGGAAAAAATGATGTCAAACAACATAGGGGCTGAAAATTTGGCACGTGTGTCCACGGGAGTCTCAATTAGGAACTAGTACTTAAAAAGCAACAGTCAAAAAATAAATATGTGTGGGCTCCGTGCCCTTCCATTATTCTCCAAAGAAACTGGCGCGAATTGGTGATGGGGTATTCTCATCTTTTCAACCAGCGCTAGGATTGCTTCAACTGTCAAAAAACAAGAGAATAAAATGAATTTGACCTGTAAAGTTTGCAAGCTTTCATCCATTTACGAAGGGCCTCAAGAGGGTACGAAGTATGTTCATGTCAGCTGCAGGGGATGTAAAACAGATTTCCTCAGCTGCGCCGATTGTGAATTACAAGTTGATCTCAGGGATAGAACATTTGTGAGATTTGGACGTACTCCGGCCTCTCATATGAGACAAGGTTGCACACAGACACGCGTTAAGCAACAAAGAGATCCCTACAAAAGATCGTCGAAACGGTAAACGACAACGTGTAGAGTGTGCAGAGGCTGCTTCTCATGAAGGTAATGATCTGGTGGAGGAACACGATCTCCTGGCAGATTCAGTTGAGTATGGTGTTGACTGCAATGACATGGGTGATTTCAACAAAGATGATACTGGTGATAGTCAATCAACGGCGGAAGATTGCATAGATGACAAAAATCTGTTCAATCCATTACTCATACAGAATGCAATGGAAAACCAGCTGACGGAATGGGATGATATACAAAACGAAATATTTGATCATTATCATGATTACATAATGTGTGACCTGGATCCAAATTCTCCACCTATGGAAGAAGATACCCCGTGGGATAATGATGAAGATGTTGCTGACGATGCTGACATGCTCGCAATCACCGCATATGAGGACACAGATTGTTATTACAGCTATGATGATTTTTCGTTCTTAGACACTTGGGAAGAATATGATAAGTTCCTAAGAAAGAATAGTGTTCGGAAGTCTCACTGTCAAAACCAGCTGTATTTCTATCAGACGGATTTCCAGAAGGCTAAAAGTAATTGTGACAATACAGGGGGTTATCGTGGTTTGGTGGGCAGAGCGAACGTTGGCAATCGTGAGAACATGCATATACTTGTGGGCAAAAGGGAGGCACGAGTTATATTCAAGTACCATCACATCATCATGAAACTTCCCAGTGAATACAAACAAGACTTCGTGACATATGACAATGAGAAATTTGAACTGTTCGGATTGGGGTCCAAAAAACACGATGATGTCACGACAAAATTCCCACGTGAAATGAAAGACGTTAAGAAATTCTTCACAAATGGCGCGCACTCCATCATGAAAAAAATCCCGGTTCCGAAGGTATTTAACATAAACAATCATGCATGTGTCAGTTTGGAAGATACGATTAGAATTATGGCGGGCCACCATGGCTTGTTTGGATTTGCCTGGGACGGTAGAACAAAGGAACCGAACCAAGACGGTCTGAATGGTACCCAAGCAATGGCCGACCTCATCAATGAAATAGTCGATGCCATGAAAATAGAGGGATTATCTGATGAGTCTATTCATGAGACGAGTATTGGCTGGGTGCACTTTTGGAGCGACTCGTTCCTTCGATGTTTTGTTAAACAAAAGGATAACAGTGTCTGGATTATTACAGCAACCATTTGCCCTCCACTGGAGGAAATGAACACTGGCAAATACACCCATGTATTGGCAATGGGGAAAAGTCTGAGGACCACACACCTGATATTGAATACTACCACAGAGAGGTCAAAAAATTGATGAAGGGATTTCTTACCTATTTCGGAGTCACAAATGAAATTCGACGTATGTCGGTCGGATTCCAATTCCACTCCTCTGATAGACCAGAAAGACAATTCGTCACTAACACAAGAAAGGAGGGTCATTTTGGAAAGTGCTCCAATTATGCGTACTGTGTTGACTTCGACAGACTTCCAGCATGCAAGGAATGCTACAAAGATATCACTTCCAAAGTTCTTGCCCGTAATCACATTTCAGAATCTCGCCACTGCAACAAATGTTTCCGCTGGAATATTGATCCAAACGGCCCCTTTCAATCACGTTGCCCTGTCCCAGAGAACTACCCTTTGGGACCAGATGAAATAATTTTGGAAGGAGAGACATTGAAGCCACCACAAGCTCGTAGACCTGGAATGCGATTCATTGGGCCAGTATTACTCACAGGGGAATTCATGATGTCAGTTTGTTTGTTTGCGTATGAGGCAAGGAGATGTAATTATTGGTCAAAAGCAAGCATGGAAGAATGCCTGCGCACATGCAATGTTAGACAATCGTGGATCAAGCATATCAAAGCTTTGGTAAAGACAGACAAAGCCAATCAAACGAGATCCGGGGTTGAGGCTTTAGTGCCGATAGTATGGCTTCCATAATACGATTGCTTTAAGAGACACAGATGTCCCATGGCGCCTATGCATGCAATTGCACATAACATGACGGCACATGTTATGGATTATGGATTTTCATCACCAGATTCTCTCGAAGTGGAAGAAGTTTAACGAGTTCATATCTTTTGCCAATAGGATTGTACCACACATCGAATCCTTCAAGTTGGAATGGCGTAAGGTGAAAAGTCTTCCAAAGGCATCATGGATTGGAGAGAATAAAATGGGGTTTGTCTGTCTGTCTTCCTATTTGTATGGGATGTATTTCCTGAATGCGAAAATTAATTCAGAGCTAAGCATGCACGTCGCAGACATGAAGCGTATGATCAATTCATACCACACCCTTGTATCTTCGTTGATGTCAAAGAATCAGAATTCTGAGTATAGTGCACGGGACCACATGAGACTGTTCATGTGAACGGCTCACTATGCACACCTACATTTTGGTAATTTTTCAGATTCTGAGAACGACGCACATGAAAACATCAACCAGCAGTCAAACAAGAGTAATGGGAAGGCCAATGACCTCGTGCAAAGCATTTCAAGGGAAGACATACTTGAGTTGCTTGATAAATTAGATATTCAAACAGCCAGTGGCATGCAGACCAACAGAGCCAGACTTGGAAAGATGCCGATGAATCACCTGAGACAAAGACTCAAAGATATGGGTGCTGCAACAAATGGGAAAAAAGTAGAACTGCAGGAACGACTATTTATAATGTTGCTTGGAAGGGATGTTGAGGTGACTGCAACGAGCAGCGTGATGCAAAATACTGAGCAAGGAATATCTATTAAGAACAATGACTTTGTATGGAATAAAGGAGCTTGGCTTAGTTTCCTGGCTAGCATTGAGGACCAGCAAGAGTACTTAGGTCCACTGACCTTAATCTGGTAAGTGCAGATTTTAGGTGGCTTCACTTATCTGAAATGTTATTGCAGCTAATATTTATCCTGAACACCTCCAGGGAGGCTAGAGAGGAAAATTCTATGCAGGATCCAAAATCGATCCTATGGGAAATGAGAAAATGCCAAATGTACCATGAAGGAAAGGTTAGGCTGCTTCATAAACTTACAGGCATGGAATTTCTGAATAGGGAATATGTGTCTGTGTTTACTTTGTCTTGATTGGTATAAAGGTTATCATGTTTTTCAAAATAAGTCAGAAGTCGAAGTTAGATTTAGATCAGAAGAACCTTTGTCCTGCTTCCGCCTAGATGGTGATTGCAACGAAGTCCATGTTGCATTCACTAGAGGAGAACCAGAACAAAGAGGAGATGAACGCGAAGTCACTTTCCTATTGTTTTGCTATCACACATCACAAATGTACACTCATGAGACAGGAATGCAGTTCTGTACATTTGAGTGTACTAATGAGGTTTCATCGGTTCAAAAAACCAGCTTGAATATATTGGATTATGCACTCATGTTACCCTATTCAAAGATGGGCTTTCCATTCCAGAGGCAGTTAACTCTGGTGTATTCTGATTGGGAGGTTCTTTTGTGTGATAACAGTGATCCTGGTAACAATAAGGGACCTGTCTCAGTGCATTTGCCTCTGTTCACAGATATATTCTCTTAGGGAAATATTATATTTGTAAGTGGTAGGACAAGTAACATAATTACAAGTTGCATAGGAATCAATACAAATCACGTGGCCACATATGCAAAAATTTCAGCCCCACTGTGTACATAACTACCTAAAAAATTATTACGGTATTGTAGTCACCCAACGCTAACACACAATATTATCAAAAATTAACATTGTTAACCAGCCTGCTTGTAGGGTCTCTGCCGCCATCGCCACACTCACCGTGGGAAAATGTTTCACTCTGTGGAAGGCAGGATCGAAATTACAGTTACAATCAAACTACGACCTTCATGTAATGCAGAACACAAGGAGAAACAAATGAATAAGAAAACAAGTGACACGATCGTGATCTATGCTCCAACTCCAACTACGCAATACAGCAAAAAGATTTGGAAAGCAACACTTCCCACCACATTACATGACAAACAAGCTGCTAGTCAATCAGTCGTTGCAGGAGGGACTGTCCTTGGAGAGGCAGCACACACTGCAATTGGAATTTTCCCTTACCGTGGAGGTCCCAAGGGTTTCGAGACAAAGAATATCAACATTGTTTATGTCAATGAAACATTTACATCGGATCATTGCTGCGGAATTATAGGGAGAGCAAACGGCTTCGGCATGTAGGACCGCTCTTGCACAAAAAAAGGATGTTATGTCAAAGCTCATCTCAAATCAAAATTCATCCCAGAGACCTCTCTTTTCTTTGCCCCTGGCGCAAATGATTCTGCATTCTGTTGTCATTTTGTATGTGGCTTGAGTGGAAATAGAAAACAAAGCCAAATGACCTCGCAGAAGTGGATTGAAGCATAATGGAACAAATGACTTCTAAAGTCTCTGTTGTCGATTCAACTGAGCCTCGTTTGGTAGCGCACCCGTCCAACCCACATTTCTACAGACTTAATTGTCACACGACAGATTGGAAAGCAGTCGCTAATTCAATCATCATATTTCTGAAGGAAGAAAAGCTTCATATCAACCAACGTGATGTAAAACATACTCTCGGTATTTTATATTTATGGTCAGTTTTGGTCAGTTTCCCCAAATGGTCACAAAACAAATGGCTTATATAATATATTTAATCGAAGTTAGTGGCCACAAAATATAAGAAAGCATCTGTTATTAAAAGTACATATAGATATTTTTTATTGATGTCTGCATTTATATAAATGGGTTATATGATTGTATTAACTATATATGAGAACTACTAAAAATAATAACAAGGTACAAAAATATTTAAACGACTTCAATGAATTTGTACATATATTTTTATAAATGTCTGTATGTCTTTTAAAAACATCTTCTCAATCATATTCAGCAATTAAGGTTTTTGATAACAAAAATGCCATTTTTCTGGCACACTTTTTAATTTCATGCGACGTCACTAATTTTTGTGTCATGCTGTGGTGGAGGCTGCTGCATCAATGCTTCTGGACCACCAAGCCAAACTACCAGAATAAAAATGACCGACCATGACAAACTTGAACTGTTTTGCTTGTTTTGCTGAGGTGATGGATTTGTACCACCATCACAAGGACTACAAGGGACAAATTTATGGTGGAATGCATGCTGGGGTTAGAGGGCTGGGTGGCTTAGTGAGTGACTTGTCCGGTGGACTTGTTTTTGATTGTTGTTGTTTGCATGATTTCGTTTGGCTGTCGTCACAGGATATGAGCCTCACGTCCCGTGACCCATCCTGCTTCATCACTATGACCAACTTCACAAACTGCGAAGAAAGAATAATATATGTTTGTTGTGCCTCAGCCAACCATACTGAAGCTCAATTCACGTTCACTTCGCGAATCACGCGAACTTCACCATCGACCTGTTTGATAGGTGGTGTGGTAAGAATTTTTACGTGATCGTGCGTTTTTCGAATAGACTGACAACAACTATCCAATCCTGTGTTTGCACGAAATCGATTTGTTATGTATATAACTTTTCTCGTACTCACGTGTTCGTTATGTACATAACATGTTATTTACATAAAATTTAGGGCGTCAAACATGATGTGGTATGGTAAGAATTTTTACGTGGTCGTGCGTTTTCACATAGAAGGAAACCGAACGACAACTAACTGATCCTCTGTTTGCACAAAATCAATTTATTATGTATATGACTTTTCTTCCTACTCACTTGTTCGTTATGTACATAAAATTGTTATCTACATAACTTCGGGTGTCAAGCATGATGTGTGCCGCCTACAGAGGTAAGAGAAAACAGAGGAAAGTTGCACTAATTTTATCATTATATTTATTATTTGTTTCCAATGGTTTCTAATCAGAAAAATCCTTACTTTTCTACACTAGTGACTCATATTGATGGCATGTGTTATAGACATAACGATGTTATGTATTTAAACAAGAAAGATGAAAGCAAGAACAGGTGAGCACCCAAACCCAAGGAAGATGGTTTCAATATTTTGGGATTGCGCCAGTTGTTTGATTTTGGGGTTGCGCCAGATGTTCGATTTTTGGATTGCAGGCAGTATGATGTCAATATTTTTTGATTTGCAAAGGAAGTATTGTGTTGATATTTTTGGATTGCGCAGGATGTATGGTGTCAATATTTTTGATGTCACTGCATCATGGTGTATAATGTCTTGGTGTCTGCGTTTGCTAATTGTGACCAATTTAAACAACATGGTTCGGACTTGGAACGTATCATCAAGGTACTATAAGCTCTGGCCATATTGCATTCCTTTGCCTCTTCATCCCATGATATGCACTCAATCAATTTGTCTTTGTTGTCTTCTGTCGGGGTAACAAGCATCCATTCATCGCAATTGAGCTTTGTCATCTTTTCTTGCCTAAGGTTGTCTCTTGCTTGTTCACTCAATAATCGTTGTCTTCCGTCGTGGTTGAGAAAAGACCAGTCTAAGTGTGGTAGCAGTTGTTGGAGCATATCTTCCACTGGTAAATAATATTCTGATTCTGAGGACGGTCTGCAGTGGGAAACCGCTGACCAGAACAGTTGCATCATCATCTGAGCAATTGCGATGGGGCATAAAATTTCCTTTCCGGTATCAATCACGTTTTTGTTCTGGTCTTCATTGTTATCATCGTTGTAATTATTATCATCATCATCAGTTTTGCTCATGTAAGCATTCTCAATGACACTCTTTATAATGTCCAGTGGTAAAATGCTGACTCTGTCGACGTAGTGCCCTCCCTTCTTCGACATCTCTTTTCCATAAGTAATTTGGTGCGACACACAACAATCTTCTCTTCTTTGGTGGAATGTCAATCCCAACACTGTTCCGGCATCAACATCGACACTCTTCACAGGGGCCATAAAGAACTGACCAAGTGTTGCAGCATGTATATGATCATGCGCCTGGGAAATTTCCTGCATATTTGCCAGGGCCTTTTTGTCTACTGCTCGTATTTGCTTGAACGGTTTCCCACCACTACCCCTGTTCACAGCCTGAACTAAGAACAACGATAGGTCATCCGTGCTCTATAAAACGAGAGTAGATCTTTTTGGTTGTAATGGATTTCTTTTTCCTGTGGGGTAAGAAGTTGTATGGTCCAATATTCTATGGCCGAATCCTTCTGTCTTGATCTCTTTTGGAGATAGATTATCAGATTTGGCAGTTTTGGAAACAACGTTGCCGTCTGATAAGCAATAGCCTGGTCCTCTTATCCGTATTTTTGATGAGGATACTTTCTTTTGTTTGATCAGATTATGTTTCATCATTGCGTCTTGGGCTTTGAGTGCATCCTTAAAAGAAGGCTTTGCGACCTCGGCTGCTTTTCTCTTTGGTCAAAGTTGTGTTTCTCTATGACGTATGCGAACAATTACATTTTCCTTGGATTGCAAGGGCAAATCTCCAACAACATGCTTCCCAATTATATCAAGCAGTTTTGGAGGAAATCCGACCATAAGCTCCGGGCGATAATTTGCTCAAGAATCATTTCATTCATCGTATCTAGGGGTGTGCTTGTTTCTAATTGCAGCTCTAGCGTTATCGGCAGAGTTGCAGACTTGTTTCCCCATCCCTTGGGAGTGGTGCCTGAGAATTTTATTTTCAACCCGCTGTTCGTCAACATGGTGGAACATTATTTGTTGGAGAGAAGCGGAAGACCCTCGTTCGACGGATCATTATTGTTTTTGGGTTTTCCTGTGTGTGGTTCATCGTCAAGAGTATGATGACATACGAGACTACCATACAAGAGGTCGCGCGAGAGTGAGATCCCGCTTTACAAAGGAATAAGTAAAAATTATGTAGACACACGTGCCAAAATTTCAGCCCCGCATCAAGTGACACTTCTTTACGCCGCCCTAACGAGGCTGTCTCCTGCAATCTAGAGTACACTAACATTTTGGTTGCAGAACCATTGCACGCAACCAATTGTCAATAGTGCTACACAGACTTCACACAGAACAGTCAACACTTCAATTATGCCCACTACGGCCAAAATGTAACAATGGAACCATGGGGGATCGAGACAGAAGATACAAAGCGTCGACGACGACTTGAGAGGAATCGGATGAACATCAAGCATGTGAGGGAACAGGGACACCACAAACGCACAATTCTCAAGACGACTCGGGACCAATTCTTCGAACAAACAAAAATAACATTCTGGGATGGTGATAAAGACAACGGCACGCATCAGTATGGGAAGTGGATGATAACGGCGAAATTGTCTACACAAAGGATGGCAAGGTAGTTCTCAACAAAGAACCTTCAGCGACGCTTTTGAGGATAATGGGGAACCAACTGAACGCACCGATTTTCGTGATGGTACAGATGGGAACGTCTCGATCCTTTGCGGAAGTGCACAAACTAGCACGTGAAAATGTTTTCACAAAAATGAATGAAGACAGATCATTTTATGAGTCGAGAGGATCTTGGAAGAAAGTCAAGGGTGACTTGGATACTGATGCCCCACAAAAGTTGGCAGATCTTCCTCTTATGTGGGAAAAGATGACGGGTTCTACTACAGGAACAATTTCGGAATGCAAAGGTCACGAACCCAATGCATTGGTAAAAGGTGCATTGATATCAGGGAAAGCTAACGCTATCAAAAAAGCCTGCATCAAGAAAAGGGAACGCAAGAAGTGTTGTATCAAATCCTGTAGCAGCTATGTCCACGCCATCTGCAAGGATAAAAAGTTTTGCTACAAACATGCCAAACCAGAGCACAAGAAGAAATGTGCTAATTGTCATAAAAACATTGCCCAAGTTGGTGGCGGGTTATGCAGAGGTTGTTTTGGTGGCAAATCGAAAGCAAAGCAGTCCTTACAATGCAAAATTTGTAAACTGAACAAAACTAGTCGTATCGGCAGGAAGTGTGTGGGTTGCCTTGATGTCAAGTGCTTTGATGTGAAAAAAGAAGTATCCTAGGAAATGAAAGCCAAAGAAGTGTCTTTTTGTGCGAGGAAAGAGGCAGAAGACATGAGAATGTCAAGCTTTGGTGCCAAAAATAAGACGCGGGGGACATGAAAATAACAATCGTAAATCTAGATTAATGATTTATAATTACTTCAGGCTAAATAGAACCATGCTCTCTATTTTGTCTTGATTGTTTCAATCCTCTTCTCTATCTTGTCCAATCTCGCTTTTGCCTCACACAGCGCAGCTTTGAGGTATTCAAAACATTGTCTGTCATTTTCACAAGAAGGAGTTTTAATCTTGGATATGATGTCATAAATAGCATCCAGTTTGTTGACATTAACAATGTCCTCTGGTTTCCTCTGGCAGATTATGGCAAGGTGTCCAGCATAACTCACCCCACTGGCCAGGTAATGTTCAGCACTTTTCTTGTAATTGCTTAATGGTATGTCATCTCCCATTTGGCCTCCGTTGCCACCAAATCTAGCAACCCTCCTATCTCTTACAACTTCCTTAGATGACAATAAGTGTTCTGCATAGCATTCGTACAAGCGTGCTAAACGATGGTGCAATTGCGCTACAAGTTCGTGAAACTCCCCATCGCATATTTCAATGTTGAGATTCAATGCTGTGGAGTATTCTTCAACGGCAGGTGCCAAGCCATTGATTGCTTTGATTTGACCTAAATTTTGGTGGATTGTAGCAAGATCTTGTTTCATTCTCTTTACCTGTTCATCTGTGTATTGATGGGGAGGAATTCCGTACTCCTCGAGAAATGCAACTCCATCGAGTACTATGCCAGCGGTGATAACCCTTGCTTTCTCGAGGTTATGAAAGGCGTGTTCGCGAATTTCTCTGAATGTTTCCAGACCAGTTTGGTTATTGATATCAACTAGTGACCATTGCAACTCATTATATGTGCTGATGTTCAGGAATGATTTTCCAAGTTCAGAATACAATGGGGCCACCGCAGGAAATAAACTCGCACGGAACTTTTCATCATCAGTTGCATCGTGTGGTAGCCACTTCTTCAATTCCTTGTCAACTACAGTTTTCAGGTACTGGCAGAGCATCCTTGATCCATTGTTGTGGTTCCCGTGTGAGATCATATGGAATGCAAGTTTACAGCGAGTGTCGCCATTATCAGAATGTAGAACTCCATCGCCCATAAGAGCATCCATGTGTTTCTTTCATCACCACGTTCCATGATGATGCTGTGTTCATTATCCACAATCAAGGAACGCTTTTGCAGTGTTGACAGGCTGGCAGTTGGGAAGACAAGGGTGTGAAATAAGAGGAATGGGTGATCTTACCGATTCCATGTTCTAGCCATGGAATTTTTGTCAAGGAGGGACTGCCTGGCGAGTGGCATATCTTGTTACGGAGATTATCAATGGGCTGAAATTGTACTGATTCCTATGTATCATTTTATCCAGGTGTCGCGCCATTTTCCATCAATTGATGCGAATCATACATGTCACATAAATCTCTATCCTACACAATCTCTGCATCACACAAAGACCGATGACCGTGACAAGCATTGCATTATTTTACTAATGGCTCGGACCAAACAAACCGCTCGCCATTCTACTAGCGGAAAAGCTCCCGGATACCAGCTTGCCACCAAGGCCGTGCAAAGAATGGCCCCTGCATGGGGGGGGGGGGTTAAAAAGCCTCATCGTTATCGTCCTTGCACTGTTGCACTTCTCGAAATCTGCCGCTACCAAAAAAACACAGATCTTCTTATCCGCAAGGTGCCATTCCAGCGCCTTGCAAGGGAAGTTCTGAAGG
The DNA here is from genome assembly GCA_013187285.1 of Cyclotella cryptica. Classification (NCBI taxonomy): domain Eukaryota; phylum Bacillariophyta; class Thalassiosirophyceae; order Thalassiosirales; family Thalassiosiraceae; genus Cyclotella; species Cyclotella cryptica. Next base: position 144,983 of record JABMIG010000268.1, on the reverse strand, counting down.
ATTTAAATAGGCCAGGTTCCTATCCACATTTCACCGCGGAACGTTTTCAGGCAACTTCTTTGTTGGCTATTCAAGAATCTGTGGAAGCATTCAGCGGCGGACTGTTTGAGGATGCAAACTTGTGTGCGATCTATGCCAGGAGGGTCACCATCATGCCAAAAGACATGCAACTTGCACTGTGAATAAGAGGGGACTCTGAACTGATGCGCCACTAATGTTTTTTTGGAGAAGGGGGAATTTACGTGGAGGTGATTGAGTGACTTGGTGTGATGATTGGCTTGTTGGAACCTCCACGGCGTTCATGTCTCCAATTCTGAAATCCCATGCCGCTTTGGCTTTAAGTAAAGTGTGATTGACACACGACGGGATCTTGTCCACCTATGATAAGTTGTCAACCCTGATAGTGCCACAGTATTAATGAGCATGTGGGGCTTTGCTGGTTCTTGGTGCGGAGGAATCCCGTAACATTATTATGCCAACAAATTGAGAAACAATTAATTTATGCACTCTATAGTTTGTCGTTGTTCTTTTATTATTTATACAGTGCCTATACTCCTTTCTCCCACATGTTTTTGTATTGTCCCCGTCCTAGTCCCCTTAGTATGACGCTTTGTTGTGTTATGGCAAAGTACTTTCACACCCAACCTCGTTCACTTAAACCTCTCATACTCCCTTCGAATTTGCCGGGAGAGTTGCATATATTTTGGCATGATGGTAACCCTCCTGGCATGGATGGCACACAAATTTGTATCTTCCAAGAGTCCAATAAGGTATGCCTCAGAGGCCTCCTGTGATGCTGCCATTGCAGTGGCTTGACAACACATATCACCGCAGAAATCCTACGTAACTTCCCTCAAAAAGCACTGGAATGGCAATTTGCGAATCAGAAGATCCGTGCTTTTCTGGTACTTATGAATCTCACGGAGTGCCACAGTTCTTGGATGATAGCGATGGGGCTTCTTGCAACCTCCTGCAGCAGGGGCACTCTTGCGGGCGCCTTTGTTGCTAGCTGCTTTTGGGGGGCTTTACCACCAGTACACTTGCGAGCAGTTTGCTTTGTACGAGACATGTTGTCTTCTGATGATACTATACCTTTGGGAGAACACCTGATGCCAACCGATTCTGTTAGTATTGAAAAGCTGTGTAAGGCTGAAATTGAATAGTGTTGTGTTAGAAGAGAGGGTTCGATTGAATAAATGTGAGTTCTATTTAGACACAACATGTTCCCTCAAAAAAAAATTTGGTGGATGCTCCATAGAAATCCCTCATCTAGTAGAACCTACTGGACTAGGCCCAACAAAATATCTTTTATGTAAAGACTAGTGATTTAGGAAGTTTCAGTCATGAACTATTGGTATGCCACCCGTACACTCTGAGGCTTTTTTGTGTAAAAACTTAGCGTGATAAATGAAAATATGGCTTAAGTAATGTATAAAAAATCCGGTATCCCACCCGTAAACTCTTGAAATTCAGGTAATCTCCCTGTACACTCTGACGTTTTGCGAGTGTACCAGGAGGTTACCGGTGTTTTTTGCTTGCAGTGTTTCTCAATATTTTATGCATAAGTGACTTCCCAGCTGACAGCCACAATCTGGAGCAGCCACCTTGACCCAACCATCACCAACACCCACTAAAAGAAAGCAGGGGCAACTTACTTGACACTCGCTGCGATTAATGAAATGGCAACTTCTACTGATGCTCGTGTAAACATAACAATAACATATAAAATAGCCTTAGACTTTATTTATTTCAATTGTAATGGAGGTTGCCCTAGTGGTGCTATTTAAAGCCTTGTTTAAAGTTTTATTAGGATTAAGCTAATCAACTATGGATTTTATCCATGTAAGTTGAGGACCATTAGACTGTTTTATGTTTTGAAGACTTAGCCATTTTCTTTCTCAATGCAGACTACCACATTGTTTCATAAAAACAGAAAAGAATTGCCACGCTGCTCAGACAGCACCTGATCAGGATCAGCGCCAGCAAAGGGCATGTATTTATGTCACAAATACTATGGCCTATGGTCCAACTCTCGAGTTCTGTCAATCACACCCAAGCTCTGTTGATCACTCTCAAGCTGTTGTGATGGCTGTTGAGCTTGTATGATGGCTACCAAGCTCAAGTGATGGCCGTCGAGCTCGTTGGATGGTTAATGAGCTCGTACAATGACAGCCGAGCTCATTTGATGGTTGTTGAGCTCAGGCAATGGCAGCCAAGCTCGCTTGATGGTTGTTGAGCGCGGGCAATGACAGACAAGCTAATGTGATAGCTGTGAGGCTCACCGCGATCATGGAGCTCGTTACATCCCCCCATGGTAAATAAATAAAAATGGGGGAGGAAATGGCCACCAAAGCCTTCGTGATATTGTTGTATTTTGGACCTACCATAGTCATTTTCATGTGCTTTTGACATTTGGACACAATGGTCATTAACTTATGGTACTCTTTGGTACCTTATTGGGTAACTAGCGTATATCTACCTTGGGGCAGTCATCCTACCCCAATTTTTCTACAATAATACAAACTTTGTGTGACGAAATACATGTAAATCAAATTTAAAGACGAAATACATATTGTTTAGTTTACAATTGCACTTAGAGGTCAAAATTACATAATGAACAAAAGTCGTTGGTATACAATAGTAAGATATCCCCACCCAGCAACGGTTCATAATTTGTACCGCACAAATCTGATTTTTCTTACGGTGCAAATATTGCACTGTTTGATGTGAACCAATTCTTCCATACAGTTCTGAGAAAGCACACATTTTTGAATTTTCTTTTATAACAAAAAATTTGTTGACATTTAAATTACCCTCTTCCTGATAAACACATAATACATAATAACTGTCACATCCCTCTCACAGCTGTTCAATACAACATTTCACATTACCTATCATGTCTCTACCATTATCATACCCCTTCAATCCCAGGCAATTCAGAAGCCTGCTGAGGCACCATCTCTCCTTCAATCCTAGGCAATTCAGGAACCAGCTGAAAATCTATGTTCCCTTCAGTCAATTAACATCCCCTCAAGTGGCAAGGTGAAAACAAATGGATTGACTTCTAGTCTGACGCCATCTTTGCAAAGCACACCTTTCTCAAGCAACGATAAAGCAAGCAGTTCAAAGAAGAAAAATAAAATTTTAGCAAAGATAAATCTGAGCCCTAATCTTGGTGCTATTGCTTCTCCTTTCCTTAAAAACAAGGTAGTTCACCACTAGTAAGTAATGTGACAAGTCCTCCTGATAACATTGTACCATTCCCTAATTCTAATACCATAGCTCCTAGAGACACATTTCGTGATCGTGAACATCGGATAATGTTTGTTCATGGGGTACAATATTCCCTTGATGAATAAGCTATAGAATTCTTATTGTCATCCTAATATACACCACGAACCGTGTTCTGATCAATACTTGATAACATTTTAAAAACTTGATCCTTACACATGTAGGTAGCGATATATTCCTGTCCAGGTATTGCAATGGTATTCTAACCTGATATCCATGAAATAATACCCAAGAACCTCTAGACTTCTCTAGTATCCCTATTGTAGATGAGAGAATGGATATGCATGAGACACATTTCAAACTCCTTGCTTGATTCAGTTAATCTAAATGGTACAGTATCTTTTCAACACATATCCCAGAGGTATCCATCTGTCATAATGAAACCTGCCATATCCTATAATTTTTCTTATCATGTATTCACAAGACTGAACAACCTCAGATCCCTAGAAATTACATCTGTTTGGTTTTATTTCAGTGTTGAGATTATCACCAAATCTTTTCTCTAAATATTCAAACCTCTCAGCTGTTAGATCACTGATGTCTAGAGAAGACTTATGTAAATATATTTTGCACAATGCTCCACAACTTCTATCCTTGAGAATATTATTCTTAAATTTTACAGGCATCTTTTTTGTAATTCGACAAATAATTGATCACTTCCACTAACTTCTTCCATATAATCCATATCTCTTTGTTAGATAAGGGTTTATATGTTTGAGCGTTAAATGGGTAGGCCAGAAACAGAAATAACAACGCCATCACATCTAATAGACCATTCAACACAGCTTCTTATTGCAGATAGAAGACTCTTTATGAGTCTTGATTTTTGAGTCAACGAGAGAACTCTTTCTTCCATTGTAAAGACAATGAAAGGTTGATTTGTTGTCTATGTCCATGAGTGAGAAGAGAAACAGATGAAACAGTGACATAAAGAGTTATCATCATGGACAATGCGAGTGTGTCAGGGAAAATTATATAACCCTGATCCAATTGGAGTTATGGCAGACTACAAATGTCACTAGATTCGCGTTGAAGAGAGGAAGCAAATGGTGAAGGTTTTGCGGCAAAAGTCTATCAGGGAGCCCAGACATGGAGAAAACAGTGACAAGAAGAGTTGAGTTATAGTCATGGACAACATGAGTATGGCAGGGAAAATGATATAAATCCCAATCTATTTGTACTTATGGCAGAATTCAAAAGCCACTACATGCGTGCTGAAGAGGGGAAGAGAATGGTGAAGGTTTCTTGTCAAAAGTCCCTCAGGGAGCTGAGAAACGGAGAAATCGGTGACATGAAGAGTTATCATCATGGACGACGTGAGTGTGACAGGGAAAATGATATAACTCCCAATCTATTTGTACTTACGGCAGAATTCAAATGCCACTCGATGCGAGATGAAGAGGGGAAGAGAATGGTGAAGGTTTCGTGTCAAAAGTCCCTCAGGGAGATGATAAACGGAGAAAACAGTGACATGAAGAGTTATCATCATGGACGACGTGAATGTGGCGGGGAAAATGATCCACTGCATGACTTTTAGCAGCAAACTGAGCCTGCAAACTTCAAGAAGTCTTGTTTTGTTAAATAAAGATAACAGTGGAAGCCAAGAAGCATGTGCACCGTGTTTGCTTTGCTCGCGCCGCGCACATGAGCACAACATATGTATTATGCGGTTTCTGAAAGAATAATTTACTTCAACTGGAATTACTCGTGAAATTATTGGAAATACGCCGGGTGAACTCACAAGAATGACCACATTGTCATTTTAAGCTGAAATAGACCTCTTAGGGGTCACAAACATTTTTATGAGTCCATTGAAGAGAATTGCCTGCCCATCTGTAGGTATCACGATCTTGTACAGTTGAAAGAAATATCATGGAATGAAAACATCAATTCTTAGAAGGTGATCACACATTAAAACAACAATATTACCTAAGCAGATCATAAGTTAGACCTAGATATATTTTTGAAGGTAAGGGCAGATTAAAAGATCATGACTGCCCATGCAAGTCAAACACAAAACAATTTCTTTACACATAATTTCCAGAAATAAAGGTATGTTAACTAAAAATGTCACAGATAAAAAAACTGTCGCATGGAGGAGAAGGAGAAGGAGAAGGAGAAGGAGAAAAAGAATATCTCAGTTACTAATAAACTAAGATTTTTAAGAAAAAATCTTGACATTTCTTCAAACGTTTTTGCTTACAATTCTCTATTATAATAAATGTATTGTACCACTACATGTTGGTAGGTCATAATATTGTCATACTACAAACTAACTACAATGTAAGCCTGATTATTGTAACACTGGTGTATCTTAACACCGGGCAAGTCTAACTGACATTTGTGTGTTTTCAGTTATTTAATCCGCTCAAATGGAACAAAAATCCTCAAGAATAGTTTCCCCTTCACACCTGTAATATGTCCATATGTATTGCTCCCCGTGGCTCCGGATTATTGCCAAGTCACCTCACAACTCGCTCATATGGTGGAGGAGTGGACAGCATAGATGAGAAAGGCAGAAAAAATGGCAGAAGGGAAACAATATTGCTAGCTCAATTTATAAGGACAAGTTTTTCATTACCAATAATTTTTCACTGTATTGAAAACACTAACAAGAGGATGAAATATGAGGCAAACATAAAAGTATCTTTTGAAATGTTGTTGTTGTTGTTGTTGTTGTTGTTGTTGTTGTTGTTGTTGTTGTTGTTGTTGTTGTTGTTGTTGTTGTTGTTGTTGTTGTTGTTGTTGTTGTTGTTGTTGTTGTTGTTGTTGTTGTTGTTGTTGTTGTTGTTGTTGTTGTTGTTGTTGTTGTTGTTGTTGTTGTTGTTGTTGTTGTTGTTGTTGTTGTTGTTGTTGTTGTTGTTGTTGTTGTTGTTGTTGTTGTTGTTGTTGTTGTTCCTGTTGTTCCTGTTGTTCCTGTTGTTCCTGTTGTTCCTGTTGTTCCTGTTGTTCCTGTTGTTCCTGTTGTTCCTGTTGTTCCTGTTGTTCCTGTTGTTCCTGTTGTTCCTGTTGTTCCTGTTGTTCCTGTTGTTCCTGTTGTTCCTGTTGTTCCTGTTGTTCCTGTTGTTCCTGTTGTTCCTGTTGTTCCTGTTGTTCCTGTTGTTCCTGTTGTTCCTGTTGTTCCTGTTGTTCCTGTTGTTCCTGTTGTTCCTGTTGTTCCTGTTGTTCCTGTTGTTCCTGTTGTTCCTGTTGTTCCTGTTGTTCCTGTTGTTCCTGTTGTTCCTGTTGTTGCTGTTGTTGCTGTTGTTGCTGTTGTTGCTGTTGTTCTTGTTGTTGTCATTGTGGTTGTCATTGTTGTTGTCGTTGTCTTTGTTTTTGTTGTTGTTTTTTGTATTTGCTCTGCCAGTGGGGTAGTATGTGATTGATTTTTGTTGCATCCTTTCAATTTGTTTCAAATTTTTAACTATCATTTTGTGCATAGTAAAGTAAGTTGTTTTTGATGTTGGTGCTGATGTTGTTGTGGTGGTAGTGTTGTCCCTTTGGATTCGCTTGATTTACTTTTGGCTACAATATTTGGGCAGAGTGGTGTAATTGCGAGATGGGGAGACTGATTTTGTGTTTTTGTTTGTGTGGTGCTTTTGTTATTGGACTCTTGCCATTAATGGGGTGGTTAGAGTTATGATTAGCGTTTAAACCAATCTACTCCTCAACTTTGACAATGACACCAAGAGCGTCTGTTTAGTTGCTTCATTCCATGTTAAGAGGCTGAGAGAGTTAGGTCCAATATTTCAACAACAAAATAATATTCTTGGTCCATCACATGAACTACAACAAAAGCATTGTTAAGTCAGTCACCCCAAAAGAGTCTGAGCTCGGTGCTGCTGTGTGTAATCAATACCTACATTGTAATGTTAAGTGGAATCTATCAAGTGACAAACTTGCTAGAGTTCACATCAAACCTGCACGTTTCTTGTTTTGCATTCTTGATTTTAAATGAGAAAGACTTTTTGATACTTGATGTGACATACTTCCAGACCCACAAAATGTCAAAAGATACCATTTCAGACAATCAAGTCTATACTTCTGAGTTGTGAACTGTGAAAACATACTTGAAGAAGCCCGGTCCAGATGAAAGCCCCACCAGTATATTGCTAGTCAAATTGATAAGAAGCTTGCTGAGTAAATTTTAGATACAATGTTGTAATATCCACATGCTAATGTTTAGTGTAATCAACCAAGTGACAACCTTTTTAAACTTCACATCAGACCTAAACAATTCTCATTTTGCTCAATCATTGAAATGGTATGCTACTTGTTTTTAAATGGGAAAGTCTTTTTGAGATTTGATGTGACATACTACCGCATATCTTGGTCCATGAGCTCCACAAAATGTCAAAAGATACCATTTTGGATGATATGAGATATTGTGATACCTTTTGATAGAACAAACTTTTGCCTATTGTTAGACACACCAAAAATTTCATAAGAAGGTAGCTTTTTGAAGTATCTTATCCATTTAGTCCAAAAATGCTTCAATTTGAAATATACATGTTGGATCCTATTTTGGCACCAACCCAGTTCTAGAACTGGGTATCGCAATTTGTCCAGTTCAGGCGGTGGACGGTTTTCTCCCTGTTGGGGCACTGGGCCTTAATCGGGCACCCAGTTTCAGAACTGGACCCAATTTTATTACCCAGTCCTAGGACTTGGACCGTGATCGAAGTCCAGTTGTAGAACTAGGCGTCCAGTGCTAGAACTGGGACTATGGCTCAAATCCCCGTAGTGGCACCAGTCCCATTGACGCACCAGTGCCTTAATCGGGATGCTCAATTAGTCCCGTCGGGGCACTGGTGCCCCAATGGGGCAATGAAATTGTCCCCATTTTGGCACTACTATTGCATGTAGTTTGTGTGCTGAGCTCATGTATTGAGCTCATGGAATGGCTGTCATATGTCATATACAAGCTCTAAGTATTGAACACAAACAAGCATGAAAGTGCACATCTGTGGTAATCACCTAATAAATTACCTTAGAAAATAAGTTATCTTGATCAATATCACATCATAATTTCAAATCCCATTACCAAATAAAGAACACCATCAATCACTTAACAGCAGGAAGAAAGCAAAAATATCCCATTCTCTGGCCTTATGAGGAAAGTTTTGGGTAAATGTCAGAAACTTGTCTACACTAGTAAACTTCCAAACATGATTTATTGGGACAAGGGAAGATGTTTGCATCTGTGTCAGGACTTCTACCAGTTAGAAACCATTTAGTGCATTAATTAAATATAGCTGATTTGTCATAATGACAATAAAAATAGCTGCATGAAGCGACTTACCAATTTACAGTGGTTCCTTATTATGTTTCTTTCATTCAGTTGGATTGTTGGACTTCAAATATCACCAGCAGCAGAGTGTTGTAAACTTGGTTCTCCTGCAGCAATCATGTTGGTGGTTGATGTTCAAAGGTGTCTGATTGAGTTTGTGATAATCCTAATTCTAAAATTCCGTTATAAGAGGGCTGTGTTTGCCTTATTAGATGAGGTCAAATTAATATCAATTGCTGTGTCCATGTACTATCCCTTCATACACAGAATATAGTAGCTTTCTCTGCGGACCAAGGTCTCCAACTTGCTCTCAGGTTTAACTGCAACAGCTTGAATGATGTGAAGTTTTTGTTCAAGCAAGCTATAGTAACTGCAATGCTGATTAGTTTATGGCATCTTTAAAAATGATACTATTTTTCTTCAACATCTAAGGAGCAGATTAGTAACATTGTATAGATTCACTTTTTTTCTACAACAGGATCAGACTCGAATAATGGTCACTTTTCCCTCCAAATTCACTTTGCATGAAACAGAAGATCTGTCATATCAGGGCGTTCTTATATCAGGAATATTTTGTGACGTGTCCAATGGCACTTTTCTTCAATGAAAAATACTGCCATTCGCCATTGTAGTAAACTAATATGAGTATCACTTAGAACCCATGAATCACCTTTAGTGAGGGTTCATAATCTTGAGTGGAAATGTTAAGCCATCCACCCGTGGGAGGGCTTCTATCTGGTTTAGATCCTTTATTTCTTGCTGAGTAACACACTGCAACTGTGCACAAGATTCGGGACACAAATGCGATACAACGTTATTTAGATATCCTTCAGAGAAGACTGATATGAAGTCCAAGTGGGTTGTCTTACTGTTTGGGGCCACTATTGAAATGTACCACTTTCTGCTTTCCTCCCTAACCTTGCAGCGGTAAATCATAAACGCCACATGAGGCCCATTCTTTTCAGCATTCTTGATATATTTCGGGACACCATCGCAGAAGCCACACTGTTTGTAAACGCCACTGCCTGCAGGAATGCCACATCCAGTCACAATAACTGTTGTAACCCACTTCGATTCTATTTCCCCCTTGACATTTGTTTCTGGTTGATGCATCACAATCTCAGTGCAGGCATTTGCGACCTTTTTCTTTTTCTTTGCCTTCATTTTCGACTTGAGAAAAGCTTCGGCTTCCTGCACCTCTGCACGAGCATGGATGTCGTCCTGTCGAGCAGCGTCAAGATTCTTGGATGCACTTACTGCCCATCTCTTGGCAGTTTCAAGACGGAGCCTAGCAGCGTCAATTTCGTCTTTTCGATTGCTTTGTTTCATGACATCATGTATCTCTAGTGAGATTGAGTATAATGCTAGTGTTGGGCAACCTAACGAATGTGAAATGCGTTTTTTTACAGGCCTACATGAAACTCTCTGATGTCGTATGATGATACATCATGTTTGTACAATAATTATGATGGCTTGTTGTGGTGATGGTGACTTTTTCTTGAAGGGCGCCTTTGGTCTAGTACCACCTTATACATAAATAAATTAAAGGTGTAAACGTAGGTATAGTACAATAATATACACTGGGTGGAGTGACAGATCAACAAAGTTTAGACAGATAGGGTACCATGGGTAGATAGCAAAACAAACGCTCTCGCCGAATCCAGAGATTGTGTCGAGCCCCCCGGAGTACAATACAATACAATACCAAAAATGATAGGCAATCCAGCCCACGTATGTAGGCTTATGTAGGTCAACATGTCGTCACTAAGTACATAGGAATCGTTAAAAAGGAAGTTCGAGTCGGCCAAAACCACATTTCTGTATAAGTACCGGAAGATGATTCGGTTGAAAAAAGAGTGTGTAGTATTTAAAGTATGACTACGCGTTCCTCAAAAGATATGCTATATGACCCTCGGGGACATTCGTGCCCAAAGGTCACACAATCAGAAAAACAACCAAAAATACGAATTCCCACGTCGGGAGAAAGACGGAGTTCAATGAGCATTTGTTACAAGTCATTTTTACAATTGTTAGTACAATTGTGATGCCTCTGAATCGTTACTCATGACCTCTCGGGGGCATGCAATGTTCCAGAGGGTCATGTCATTTGACATCCACGTTAGACTGCTAGACAAGCCTCTTTCAACAGCCCTTTCCCTCATCATTATGACCTGTGAAAATATCATGACATTGAGAGTTTGTACGAAGCTGTTCTGGTGAAATAAAATTTGTCCTCCTCGTGGGACAAGTCATTCATATCAGAAGTCGCTCTACACGTACTTTGCCCTTATTTTTCTCCTTTTGTTTGATGCGGAACAAGTCTAGATTGAATCATAATTCTTCTCTTCGTCGAAACGCACCATTTCCCTCATACCAACACACCAACGATCCATCAACAAACATGTCCCCAACCAGGAATATCTCCCCTATATCCTCGATCGACGATCAAACCGTCCAAACTACGAATTCAACTCATAGTGCTAGTCCAGTAAACGTTGTTAGTTTGGAACTAGAAGCCGCGAGACATCGATATGAAATTGCGAAGAAATGGGAAGCAAGTGCGACAAATATCTTGATGACTGCGCAAAGGGATGTGAACAACGCGCGTTCAGAAATGAGCGACGCCGCTGCCTATCTGAAATCTATCGAACAAAGATTAGGCGTTGCCAACCATCAGAATGACTCGTCCTCCGCATCAGTAGTGTCCAAAACCTCGATAGATGTCCCATGGACTCCTGCCCTCACCGTCACTGGATCTGATGTGCCCGAAATTAATGGAACATATACTCAGTGTGGCTATTTCGATTTTGTACCGAAGTATATCAAAATTACTGATTGCGATGGAAAACAGCAAGTGTTCATGATTTTTCGCTGCAAGGTCAGTGAGACTGCGAAACGGTGGTACATTTCAATTGGATCTCCAGAAAATGGAGTTTATTTCACTGGTGGAAAAGAAGGATCACGAAGGCCTCCAGTCAAAGGGTGGGTCAACATCGCAACCAGAGCGCCTGAGTCGAAATTGAAGGTGAAAAGCAATCTTTAGCTTCATGCACATATCAGTAAACTTGCACAAACTTTTTTGTAGAAATATGACTATTATGATCTTTAGCATTGAGCTTAAAATATTACGGTCAGTTGACGAATTTTGTTAACGATCTCCATCATGCATCGTCTGTCGCTATTGTCCGTAGAAGCTGGGTGAAATCGTCAGCAAACGTCTTGCTTTCTGCTTCTGTTATGATCGGCCAAGGTGGGTTGATAGAAAAGCTCATACCGCCACCAACACTCAGGCATCCAACGGGATAAGTACAACCTATTCTAGCATGAGATGTCGCGTAATATATTTCGTGTATTTCGTAGTCTCCATGAGATCTCTGTTTTGAAGAGAAAAAGGAAGTGTTCGAAACTGCACACGAGTACAGATACTAACGTTTGACAATCTGCGTACACCTACCTTGAGTTGCTCTCGCGGTAACCCTTTGCGTAACACAGCTTGTTGTCGTTCATACTCGCCTGCATTTGTGATACCTGCGCTCCAAGCTCGCCCAACAGTTGCATTGGATCTTGCGTATGATTCTACCAATCTACCGATGTCACTAATTGCCATTCCCATGTCAAAAAGACGTACGGCTTCTATCGCATCGCCGCTTTTTAAATAGGATGATGTCTGATCGAAGCATTGCTTTGCAACTTTCCAAAATTTATCTAGGGATGATCTAGAATGTGACCTTATGCCCTTCCCCAAGAAATCAGGGAGTGGCCCAAGGATCAAATCCATAGATCCAGCTTGACAGGAGAGAGTATCTCCTGGATCGGATGCTCCATGAAAGCGCCTGGTATCTAAAGACTGCAATATTTTATACATCCTCTGTTCCTGTGAAGCACTCAGAGCTTTAGCTTCATTGTCTGGGGAGAAGTGGTCGGTGACTGTTGCCGCAACAGCCGCAGCCAGCGTCATGGAAATCGGGACTCTGTGGCTCTTGCTTTTCTTAACTAATGCTGATGTAACATCTGGAGGCAGCCATCGATACTGTACAGTCGATCGAACTTGAGTAATGTCCTTTGAGCCGTTGAGGGGTGTTCCAAATAACAATATGGATGCAGGCGTGACAAGGCCTCCCCCGGTTCCATCATTGTCAATGGATTTTGTTATCGGCAACAAGGCCGGTGAAGACAAACACTCTTGAAATTTTCCAAGCGCGTACTCTCTCAGCTTTCGGAATGACGGAGAGAAAACAGATTCTAGTATTCTTGTAAAAGAAACGTCGCCTGCATCCTTTCCGAGTAACGATTCACATACGTTCACGGGCATTGGTTGGGCTATTGCAGGATGTTGAATGGAGCAACTCTCGCTAGATTCAAGCTCTGCAACATCTGACAATATCTGATCAATCACCATGTTGAGACTTCCTTGGTCAGAGATACAATGATTTAATGTTATTAGAAGCGCACACGGTTGTTGGGAACTGTGGTGATTGTCCGGCGAGAAGCGGTGCAACTCCATCTTCCATAAATGTCTACTGCTACATGCAGTGGTTGCTTCTCCTGTATCTTCGGCCACCACAGCCACTGCCGTCTCACTGTCTAAATCCTTCTCGAATCGTTTCTGCCAACTGTCATTTAAATCGCGTTTCGTTGATCCGGGAACATTCACTATACTGAGGGATCCTCCCCAGTATGCCGGATTCTCAAGCATTGTCACCGAATCACTGACGGTGTTTTCCATCACATTTTTCCTGTAAATCTCTCCATCGTCGTCCGAAGCAGCATGCACCACAAACTCCAAGGGCCTCTCGTCTCCTCCCCAACGAACCATCCTCCTCACCGGATCTAGCCACTTTCTTGGATATCCATCTCCCTCTATACGAGCACGTAGCAAGGGATGAGCACGAACGGCATTATCCAACGCAAGTCGAAGAGCTTTGGTAGAAGGCGTCGACGATAAGAGGACTGCGCATACGTGATTCATTGGTGGTCGGGACAGTTTTGACTCGGCTGTAGGACCGACTGGGCGAGGCAACATGAATAGTTCCATGCTGCCTAGCGGACGCCTACATTGGATTTTGGGTTGGGTATATTCGCTTGACAATTCCGCACTTCGTTTTGATGAAGCAGTTGAATCAATATTCTTCGTGTCTCTGTCGACGACAACGTCAGAAACAGTTTGATAATTGAGGATTGTCCTGGCCTTGCATGCATTTGCGACCAAGTCATCTTGTTTCGCAATGCATGCTGATGTCAATGGCGTCTTGAATCCGCAGTCGCAGCAGTAGTTTCGACGGATTGGACGAACTTTGACACTGGCTTGTGTGTGGAATGCTGAAGCGACGGAAATCGTCAGCAATTGGAAAAGGAGTAGGGCGACGTTCATGGAAGGTCAGATGACGAGTGAGTAGATGATAGAGAAGTAATAGTAATGATAATTATGCTTATGTTTGTTGTGGTCGAAGTTTGTTTTTATGAGCGCATGGAGTTCGGAGTACGATATAGTGAGAGGATCGCGGATTCGTGGAGGTTGAGAGGAAAGTGGCGGCGAGTGGGAGGGGATGACGATGAGAACAGTGATGGATTAAGCGATCATCTAACGGCTTCATATTTGTTCTTCGATCAAATAATGTAAAAAGATATAATCGCTAAACGTTATTGGATGTAAACTTTGGTTTTACATCCAAGTCAACAACAAAGATCAAGCTCTCCGAAGCCAAAAGGAGATGGCGAGAGGCGTGACACTGATTTCAAGAGAAAATAATTCTAACGAGAAAAACAATAAGCACCTGCATAAAAAGAAACATTGCATTCCATCATCGTCATAATTGCCAACTGCAAAAAATAATACATCGCATTAAACACTTCACAATGAGAACTCTAATTGTGTATGCAGTCGTTTGCTATTAACTCCTCGTCATGTTTTCGACCTTGTCAACCATCTCATCTACAGCATCCTGAACCCTTTCTGGGGTAGACTTTTTATCGGAATGCCACGCAGGTTTCGTATTATCTTGCAGCAAATATCTCCCAATGAGTTTGTTTTTGGTTATGCATAAATAATGCTTCTTTTCGGTGGGTTCATACATGGTCCTTCGAGACGGATCGAGGGTCCGTAGATGTCATAAAAAAAAATAGTTCGTGTTGGAATGTTTGAGCGAATCAGCTTAACGTCATCCGACGGCTTCGAATTTGACTTACCAAATTGATTCTGCGCCATCTTCCCCGGGCTCGGCGTTTCCATCTCCAGGAAAGCGTAAGACAAAAGTCCCATCGGTTTTCACCTCCAGTCTCGTCTCCAATCCCATACGTTTCAGCCATTCCGAGTGACGCGATTGTAAATGTTCTAATACTATTTGGGAGAGAGGATAGATGTATTCTGATTTGGTGAAGGTTGAGAATGAACTGTGGCTGCGGCTCGTGCTCTGGGGTGACGATACGTGTAGATTGATTTGATTGAGGGAAAAATATCCCGCCGAATGATTGGTGTTCGATGTGCTTGCACTGAAAGATACTTCCTTGACTTGTCGGGTGGGGTATCTGCGCTGTTGAACCGTATGATTCGAAGAAGTGGTCGACAATCGACGAAACGCAGAAACGGGTCGACTTTTCCATTTTGTCATGCCGGTGGTGTGGATTGCGCATCTAGGATTCATCGGCATAATATGAACCGCGCGGATCAGCATCTGGTTGACAGCTGATGTCATGATCATTTAATTGGCAGACTTCGGAGGCATTTCATTTCACACTCATCAGCGTTGACCGATGGATTGAATTATTTCATCCCGCGTGCTTACAGCACAGACCTGCACAGACACACCTCAACCGTGTGGTATGTTATAGTATGGTACGGTACAATATACAATACCAGATGCTCCGTTCTCTTATTCGCCGGAATAATATTAATGCCCGCTGTGACTCACTAACGATAATAATATTTCCGATATACCTTTTAAATTGAACATTTATTCTGTAGCAGCGTTAAACAAAATTAAGGTTGTGTATTTCTAAACGGACAGGTTGATACATCGACATCTCACCTAATCCCTTGCTTTGGTCTGCGTTGTCGAAGGTTGTCGACAGGCAACGACCTGGCAACAACGACGACAGACATCATAAAACCAGAACTGGGACAACGATTGACATAATCAGCTGAAAATATATTTCTTTCATTGTAAACCACGTAACGAAATGGTCCGCCTCGCTACAGCCTTGACAGCCATTGCCACTGTTTCTTCTCCCTTGAAAACCACCGCATTCATCACCCATCATTCCCTCCCCACCACACGAGCACTCTCCAGCAGCACTACCAGCGCCATCCACGCAACTGCACCTACTATGGTAATCTACTGAACCATAAAAACGGCCATCGATACGGCCATGTACGGATTGGGAGTGACGGATAAAGTGAAGGGCACAGGAGTCTGGAATTCATTTGAGTTGAAAAGGGAGAACAAGGAAGAAAGCGACGATCCAGAGGGAGCACAGCAACCGAAGAAGGAGGAATCGAAGAAGGAGGAGCCGAAGAAGTAAAGATTTTGTGGTCAGTTGGTGACACTTCCATTTTCTCTTCGGTCCTTCTTCAATGACGGGATTGCATCCAACTGTGATGTGGGGTCGTACTTCCAACGAACTAGTCAAGCTAGCTTGAGCTAACTTTTTCCAGATTGTTGACTTGTGAATGATGGGTTTTGATGTGGAATGGTGTCAATGTACATGCCATTGCCTCGATACCTTGATACAACACGAGGATGCTGACAAGCGCATTCTGGTCGGGATAATTTAATTTAGCTTGCTTCTATAATATATTGTTTTCTTCAGCGATATCGTAGATGTTCTTCCATATAATCGTTTCTATTAGTTTTGAGCTTATCCTCACCATTGAAGCTCCGGGCCAAATTGTTTAATGACCAAATGTTTATTTAAAAATTCGCCTCCCGAACGTGTTGATGTTGAAACAATACCATACCGAATGCTCTTCAGAACTCGTCGCTCTCTTAGTTTGTGTTCTAGGTCGTGTCACTCTATGTTGTGTCCTAATAGCATGACAAATCATGTTTGTCAACGATAGTCATCTCTCTGTACGGTGACTTCTGTCATAAACGACGATGTAAAATTGTGCAGAGGAAGGTTATCACGTTTGGTCATAGGTGGACGAGCACGAAAAATATGTTTGTATAAATTCTGAAGCTCGTTGAAATTTAATGTACTGACAAGAGAGAACATTATTTCAATGAAGGAAAGGACAGAAGTAAATGTTCAGTGTAAAAAGCAAGTAAAAAGCGAAGACCCTTGCTTTCCTTTCTCGAAGCCCTCACGGAGCTATTATCCCTATTATCCCTTGCAGGGAAGTGAGACATCTGTCAGAATTTTTTGCCATCAACATCTAGACACTATCATGTCAAAAACCATGAGACTTGGCCACCCCAAAAAACAGATTAACACTGCAATAACTCAGTAAGTTTTTGGCCGACAACATTCCTGCTGGCATCGCCGTGAAGCCGCCATCGCCGCGCATCCAGCAATACTAACCATATTGGTTAGTACACCATACATCAGGAGTTCTTGCCTCCCATGTGCTGCAAAAGTTGCATGACAAATCGTTTTCTGCGCGCTCTGTTGACCGCATACCCTCTCGACCTCTTCACCTCTCACCATCAATCAATCTCTCCAATATCAGTTATCACCCATTGATCTCCGTCTGCGATACTCCTAGTTGTTGGCCTATTCACCAGCAGGCTATCCATCCTTGTCGCAATCTTCCACCCTCCGTCCATCCTTCAACCTGTTCCATCCATACTCAGCAGCCCACTTTACTTGTCTCAACCTTCCACCATCAATCTCCATCTCTCATACTACAAAGTTTCCCTCCATTCGTATTTAGCTGCTGTTGTACAATCGCTTGTAAGTACCTCCTCGTCCTTGATCAGCTCAAGCGGATTAAGGGTCACAAGTAAGGCGGAGAGTGTTATCTCATGCTCACGATCCATTATGATTACAATCAGTGCAAGAGTCTCTTTGAAACTCTCTGGAGTGCATCAGCCACTCCCATCCACGTGCCTTTCCTTCCCATCTGCCGTGCACTCCCAACACACTCCTGCAACCTTTCCGAAGGTGTCACAGCTGCCGGTTCTGGAGGCATTGATGTTTTCAGAGCTTCCGGGAAGGGCGATCCCTTGTTGTCTGAGAGCGCGAAACTCCATCTGGCTGTGTGTAATACTATATATAAGACTGTAAGACCCGATATCCCTAGGTGACGTCACGAGACAAAAAGGTATCATTTGCCGGCCAGACGGTCAAGTCTCCAGAACTCAAGATTGAGTAGATAGCGATCTTCGTTTCAAACACCACAACCGTTGTAACAGGCGTTCTCCTCGCCTTTTTCTGATTACAGCCGTTCTGCTCGCGTTTTTCTGATTACAGCAAGTACCATAAGCCAGAAATGGCCAACTGACTCCGGGGGGGGGGGGTATCTTTCGTCCGTTTTTGGTGATTCGCCGTGACGTCACCTAGGGATATCGGGTTCTACAGTCTTACATTTTATCGTAAGTAGAGTTACGAAAAATGTGTAAGGAAAGTATCAGGGAAAGTCACAGCTGTGTATGTAATAACTTATACGATGTAAGTACTAGTGGCAAAACCCATGAGTAATTTTCCGACCGTGGATTTGTGTACGTACAACAGAAGACTATCTGTAAGCACCAATCCTTATGTTGCGTTGTTACTCATGAAATTCATAAGACAGAAAAAATAGATTATATATGTTGGACCCCATATTGAAAACCGCCCATTATAGATAATGGACAACCCAGCATCGATACTGCGACGCACGGTTCCAGTATTGATGGTGGGGCCCGTAAAAATCGGGCACTTTCAATATGGGCGCGATCTTGTGACGTTTGTGGATGGGTAGGGCGTGTTCCTTTTTGGCGACACAACACACGTCCAATATTGATCTAGTGTAAAAATAATTGACAAGGGAAGTAAGGGCGGTTCTAAAGTGCTGAAATTATCAATATGGGAACATTATCAAAATGGGCTACGCTGCAAAAATCTCAGTATAGATACTGGGCGTCCAGAATCAGAATTGGCATCCCGATATTGAAAGAAGGGGCAGTTAACAGGCCCCGCCATCAATACTGGAACCGCGCATCCCAGTATTGATGCTGGGTCGTCCATTATCTATAATGGGCGGTTTTCAATATGGGGTCCAACATATATGTCACTACTGTTGTTCATCAGTGGTAACAACTTTTAGAAATATGGTTTTGATTCTTAAAGTTTTGTTATGTTGTTATTGATGCAGTATTAATTATTTCAATGAGCACTACAAACTGAAGTTGCACAAATAGTAGTCTAAATGCCAAAAATTGTATGTCATAGATCAATGAACAACAATCTAAAAACAACCAAATGACACCTTGCACTCCGCATTCCTGTTCCTTTTCATTGTTGGATTGTAGCAATGGGAGGGGAGGTGCTAAATTCAGAATGGGGGCTGTTGAGAGGACATAGCAGAAAGACTTTAAGTGAAAAAATCCCTGGTGAAGAAGAATTGTAAAATGTCAACCTCCATTTCTTTCTTACCTTTTGCTTGGCACCCCTGTTCCATTTTGTTGTTGGCTTTGCGGAAATGGGAGTGGTGGTGCCAAATTCAGCCTGAGGGCTGAGTTATCCACAGTGGCACGAACAGTGCAAACAATTTAATTGAAAAATCAGTTGCGAAGATGAATGGTAAAAAGTCGAACTCCTTTTTTCTTACCTTGCACTTGGCGCTCCTGCTCCTTTCTGTTGTTGGCATTGCGGCAATGGGTGTGGAGGTGCCAAATTCAGCCTGGGGGCTGAGATATCCACTATGGCGTGGACAGTGCGAAACAATTTAATTGAAAAAAATTAGTAGCAAAGAAGTACGGTAAAAAAGTTGAACTCCTTTTTCTTACCTTGCGCTCGGCGCTCCTGATCCTTGCTGTTGTTGGATTTGCGGCGATGGGAGCGGCGGTGCCAAATTCAGCCTAGGGGCTGAAATATCCAATATGGCGCGGGCAGTCATAACATTTTAATTGAAAAAAATAGTAGCGAAGAAGCACGGTAAAAAATAGAAACTCAATGTTTTCTTACTTTGTGCTCGGCGCTCCTATTCCTTGCTGTTGTTGTCTTTTTGACGATGGAAGCGGTGGTGCCAAATTCAGCCTGGTGGCTGAGATATCCACTATGGCGCCGGACAGTGCAAAACAATTTAATTGAAAAAATTAGTCAAGAAGAATCACAAAAAGTCAAAACTCTATTTTTTTCTCACCTTGCGCTTGGCGCCCCTTGTTCTTGTTGTTGTTAAAGCAACATCGACCAGAGCAGCAGGGTCAAATTCATTCTGGTGACTGAGATATACACTGTGGCGCGGATACAGTGCTCAGAACAATTTAATTTAAAAAATTAGTCATGAAGAAGCATGGCAAAAAACGAACTCCATATTTTCTTACCTTGCGCTTGGCGCCCCTCATCCTTGTTGTTCTTAGCTTAACAGCGATGGTAGCGGCAGGGCCAAATTCATTATGGGGGCTGAGATCTGAGGGTTTGATTTGGACGGTAGAAAGAGTACATCGTGGATATGATTAGAGATAATTTTTTGGGAGGGGCAGCAAAAAATGTACTTGTGATGGGATGTATGGTACAATACTTACATCATGTCGGGAAATTACTTTCCCAACAGGTCGTGACTAGGCTCTTTTTGAAAATACCGTAATTACTCGTGTGTAAGAACCGCAAAATGTCCGGTCATTTTCAAAAGATACAATAAGTGGTTCGTATACTACGAATGAAGTTAGTCTCCCCACCGCGATGAAAAAATAAATGAATCTGAAAAAATTACCCTATTTACTTGGAGGTAGCCACTATGTACCCTTTCAACATTGCTCGTCCGTGTGATGTGTGTGTTTGTTGTGAGCGTGATGTGTGGTGAGTTTTCGGTCATAGTAGTGCAACTCAGTGAATAATGGGACCCATGTGGACCAAAACATATGGGCGTATTGCTCCCGATGAGGAGAATCTAAATGACCAATGTTTAGAGTCAACAGGGTGTGTTAACTCGCCGAAAAAGGAAAATGTCCGTTGAAATGGGTCATTTTGCAGTGGTGGATCCTTTACTCCGGCGGTTCTTATACACCTGTAATTACGGTAGCACGATAATAAGATCCTAAAGTCAAGACCTTTCATTTCCCAATTACAGCCACACATACATGTTACATAAGTAATTGGGCACCCACCTAGCACCCACACAAATAACAATTGAAGTATATTTATAGAAAATACACGTTACCTAAGTTAAGGGTTGATTAAATTGTTACTAACAGACTTAAGACTAATTAAACTCACAAGGTGTTAAAAAATCTGGGATTATTACTTTTGGCATACATAACTCTTCACATACACTGACTTTTCCGACATACAACATATAAGTATACTCACAATACATGTATGCTTTATTATGTCAGACTTGACTACACTTAAAAAATAAGCGTGTATTACTGACCTTAAATATCTATCTTACTCCTAAACTCTGACTTACGGGCTCTCAGACAGTGTGCACACTCAGCCTCCACCTTCTCTCTGCCATCAATGTTGTCATCTGGGTTCTCCTTCAGATCCACCTTGCAGTTTATCATCGTACTCCTGTTGACATGGTACTGACATAGGCCAAGAATCTGCCATTTTTAGTTCCCTAAGGAAATAAAATTGATAGGATCATTCTCAGGACTCCCAGGTGGAAAGTCAACTGCCCCTGATCCAAAAGACATGGACTCCCCATCACAGGAGTCCACTGCCCTGCTCCCAACGGCATGGACTCCCCAACACAGAAGTTCATTGCCCCAAACGAGAGCACACCCTTGAGAAGGGTATAAACATATCAATTATGTAGAATCTACACAATGTTTGTTTGCATCGTTTGGATTGGCAGTACAGTTCCACTGCCCTTCCATCCTTACAATTGTAGCAAAATAAGCTCATAAAATCAAATCTTCGACACCTGTCGAACCTACCTATTTGCGACGAAACAGCTCAGGTCAGGTACACAGTTCCCTGCTTTGGTTTTCTGTTCATGTCAGCCCACATCTTCCCCGTAGGAATATGTTTAATGATGACTTCTCCTTCGGCAACTTTGTCAGTGATAAAGAAATATTTTGCTTTTATGTGTTTTGTCCTTTTGCCGCTCAAAATCTTGCCATTGGACTTCAAGAGGATTGTGCTCTTGTTGTCTTGGAATATGACTGCATGTGTTGTACCCCATCCCTGCTCTTGCACGAAATATAGGCTTCACAGGATGTTACTTAGGGCATCGCCAATGCCCATGAGTTCTGTTTCAGTCAAACTCTTTGTGTTAACTTTCTGCTTCCACAAGTAGCTCAGAATCGCGCCCCACCCCATTGTTATTGCAGCACCGATCACCCCCTTACAGTCCCAATGCAACATGTGAGCAACATCTATAACCATCACATCACTCGCAGATCTTCCACTTGTATCCCAACTTGAGGGACAGTGTCCTGTGGAGGTATTCCAGCACGCGCCGAAACTTTTGCCAGTCATCCTCATCAGGTTGTTTCAACCCGTGTGGTTAAGAATGACAACACAGTCTGTATGTCTTTTCTTGCATGGGTTGACAGGAACAACAGCTCCGCTGTTGTTTGATGAAACTGCATTGCCTTCTCCTCTGGCAGTTGTTTAACTTCTGCCCCTTCCTTCACATTGAATAGTGCATCAGAATGCGGGGTGGTGCTGCTCCTCTTGATTCTGTCTGGGAAATCATCCAGGATATCCTGGACATATTTCAACATGTCTACCTGTAATACGCCATGCTCGGTGAAGTCCAGATGCATGCCTAGATATTTGCCTTTTCTGCCACAATGTACTGTCATCCTTTTCCCATATATCTTGTGCAGGTAGCAGATTAGTTTGGTCAACTCGAATTTGTCCTTGCATGAGATTTTCAGGTCATCTACATGCCACAACATGGTGAGTTGATGCCCTCCATCAGTGATCTTGGTTGCTATGCATAGAACGTAGGGATTCAAAATCATCCCGTAGTTTTCTGACTCCTGCTATAATTTCTTGTAAAATAGGAGAGCTGACCTCATCAGTCCATACAGTGACTGGTAGAGTTCAACATAGACAGGATTCTCTGGTTTGTCCTTGCACACATACTTGCGGTACAGCTTGGGGTCTATTAGGCAAATTAGCTTGCATATAGCTCTTCTCTCAAGATCATTATGATCTTTTCATCAGTTAACGTGTGAAGAAATGCCCCGTGCAGATCAACGAAGGCCATGTCTCTCTGGTGTGCCTCCACAGCTCCTGTTAGGAATGCCAAATCCGTTGCGGCAGTGGGAGATGTAGCATCCTCCTTCCTGTTATATTCCCATTGCAAGGCCCCATTGATGCATGTTCTTCCCTTTACTTTGCCAGTGTCTTTTTCCTTGAGAAATAGAAGGATGATAGAGCCTTTTGCTGCTCCTGCTTAGTCAATGTTCTTGGGTCTCGCGGGAAAAAGGTGTGCATGTCATGTAATTGTTTCATCTCCTTCAGCTCTCCCAGTTTTCACCATTCTCCAAATCGCTTACGGCCCTTACGCAGGCTGAGTTGTGTCATGATCACTCTTAGCATGTTCAGCCTGTCCCTATATACAGGTATTGGTAGGGACAGGTCCTTGGTGCCCACGGTGAAATGCAACTGGTTAGCTGTAAAGTGCATTCCTCCCACGGAGATGTTGGTTGTTCCTTCATATTGCTGTGGTGGTTGGACCCTTCGGCCACTCCTGGTCTCTTGGAACCCCCCACGCTCCTCTTCATCCTGGTTGTGGTCCTCTTTCCCCTCTGATCATCATATACCAGTTTGATGTCATTGATCTCCTCATCCATGTACGTCTCATCATCCATCGAATCATCATCCTCCATTATTTCAGGGACATAATCTTCATAAACCTCCTCTTCCGGTTCCCGCTCGTCCGCTCCTATTCCCCATCCTCTGCAGGTATAAGGTTGACGTGGTTGTGAGTGACGTACACGCTCTCTCATGATGCTGTAAAGGAGCTTGTCTGCTACCCCTATTTTGAAACTCCTCGAACTCCCCTCTTATCCTGGCATTGTCTATTGCCACTGTCATCCGTTCTTTGTCTGAAGGCGGTGGGGGAGTTTCAATCACTGGAACATTAGATTCAAGGACCACTCCTGGGATCTCTGCCTGGATATCTGGGTAAATAGTAGGTTTGGGATCTGGGGCATTATCCTCAACCAGAGCATCTTGTTTGTTTGTCCAACATTATCCCTTTTGCAGAACCTAAGGAGTCTGATCTGTTTGTCACTTTTTCCCCATGTCTCCACCTTCTTGATTATGCTGTCCAGCATGGGCAGCTCCACAAATCTTTGTTGCTTGATCATTGTTTTGGTGTCTAGGTCAAGGAAGAAGTAGCTCCCTTGTATGTTTCCTGTGGGACCTACGCATATTATGTTCCATTATCGTGACTGTTGAGTGTTTGTTGTGGTTGAGTCAGGTTTGTCATAAGCCTGTCCGTAAGCCCCAAACTGGTTCTTGCAATGCTTCTTCCAGTCTAGTTGCCACCTTAACATAATTTCTCTTGCTGAATACTTGTCGGATATTCCTTGTTTATCCACGTATGCGTTCATATACATCACAGAGTGCAATACCATTCTCTTCACCATTTGGCCTGGCATCACGCTGTATGGTTGATCTGCCTTCCATTATCTAGTTCTTTCCTGTATGTGTCTTATTTTTCTCTCGACTTCAGGCACATGCTCATTCTTAGACATGATATTTACCTCAATTACGTTAATTAGTTTCTGCCTTACCTTCTCAAATTCTCTGTCCATGAGTGCTCTCTGGCAGATGAACCTGGGGCACCTGTAAATCCCTATGACCAGCTTCAGTGCATTCGCCAGTTCACCGGCCGTCCTCCTAGGAACTAATTGTACCGTCACATAATGAATTTGGCGGGACAATGTCACCAGGAACGGCAACCCCGAAACAAACATCATATTTGCTGCCAAAGTGATATATCTATTTTGTTCCACGAGTTTGGCTGGAATCATCACATAGTCTGGCCTCACAACATTGGGCCTACCCCTTGTCCACTTTCCTTTTAGACAGGGCAGAGATGGCCCAAATATATTTTGTGCATTAGTCACGTCTTTGTTAGTGAGTGGTGAGTCTGCAAATATGGAGCTTGGACTGGCGTGGCTCACCTCCTTCCTGAAGGTAGCATCACTTGCGTGTCCACTCCTGTCCTGCATCTTCCTTGCCAGTATCGCCTTCTCCACCTCCTCCCTAGTGTATCCTTCAAAGTTTTGGTGCACCATGTGAACCAACATTGCCGCCACCTCGGGCTTGCATTGGCTCAGGTCAATGTATGGAAACTTGGTCACTGGGTATCTGTTGAACACAATGTTTCCTTTTTGTGGCTTGCAAACAAACACCCTGCCTTGTCTGGTACTGTCATAAGTCACATGGAACTTCTGCTCAAGTGTTCTCAGGGATAACACATTGGCCATCCCTTGTTCATTGAGCCAGAATGGAGTGTTGCCCAGGATTTCCCTCTTGTTAGTCTTGTTCTTGCCAGCATTTGTATTCAGTATGAGAGGGTCCTTGACCGCATGTATGCGGGTCAGGTAGTGAGGCACAACCATTTGATCTTCCATAGAACAAGTGTCCAGGTATAGGTCCTCTTCATCCTGGAAGATCATCTGCCCGTGGTTACCTCCAAGTTGAACAAGAAGTTCTCCCAGTTGATCCACGGTGATCTCAGGACATGTTTCTAGAGTGTGCCCACCTCCGCAATGAACACATGGCTTATGTTCTTCATACTCATCTGTGTCATTCTTTTCTGTTTCTGTCGGCGTGTCATGGCGGTATGATGAGCTTTTTAAGATCCCTTTTGGTTGTCCTCTCCTTGACTGCATCATGATCACCCCCTTCTTTTCACCCCCGCCATCCTCGTCTGACTTATTGCCCTGTTGGGAAAAGTTCAATCTGTCTGCCTCCATGGCCTTGATTTGCTCATGATTGTAATGCATTGGTCTGGACTTTTGCTTCCAGTTGTTGAGCATGGAGAGCAGTTCAGTGGTGTTGCCTGGTACTCATTCCTTCCCACCGTGTATGAATTCTGTAGGTGGTATGTGCATCCTGAGATCCTCGTGTCATGCCTTGTTTGCCCCCGCCAACATGAACATAGCCTTCATCTTGTTCTCCACAGCCGTTTCCGCCTGCTGCACTTGATGCCGGTGGGGCACCTTGCCAGCTCCAGCCGGCTCTTGTGTGCTGTCCTGTATCTGGGACAGATGCATCCACAAGCTGCCACCATGTTGCTTTATTGCTTCCCACATACCCTGGAGTTCCATCCACTCCTCGTTTGTCTCCGATTCTTTCTGCCATTTGCTAGGCAAGAACTTGATGAAATTGCAGAGACCCCAGGCATCTTTCATATGTGTTTCTTGACTGTACACATTGTTTCTCATCTCCATGATCATGGCGATCGGATCCTTGTTGGCATTAAATGTTGGGTACCCACGATGCTGCTCCAAATTGCTTCTCATGAGTGGGGTGCACTGGTTCCAGAGTAGTGTGTAAGCTTACCCAAGCCCATCGCAGAGGTTGTTTCTTTGAGTAGGAAGGTGTCAAAGCTCTCCTTCCCACATTATCATTGCACCTTGGTCTTTGATCATCGTCCCTAGGTTGTTTGGATCTTTGATCCGAGGTGGCATTGGAGACACCTCAATTGTCGGCATGGTAAAGGTCTCCAACCCATTTGCAACAAGGACACTCTCTTTGTCTCCTTCTCTCAGGATGTAGTCAGTGACATGCTTCAAGGACTTTTCAAACAGGGCAGCGTTCTCTGGCTTCCCACAGTCGAATATGTTGCTTTTGATGGCTTCCGTGTGAGAGGTGTATGGTGTTGTCTTCTTGGCCGGCCTTGGTTTATTCACTTTTAGTCTCCTCTCGGGCCCACGTGGCCCGCTCCTCCTGCACATCTCGTCGCTCCGGGATGGTTGCTAATCTTCTCGATGATAGTTTATTGGTCCACTTTCTTAAAATAATGTTGGATGATTGTTTGTAAGAGCCCTAACGTTATCTCATGTTCACGGTCCATAACAACTACAATGAGTACAAGAGTCTCTTTGAAACTCTCTGGAACGCATCAGCCACTCCCGTCTACATGTCTTTCCTTCCCATCTGTCATGCACTCCCAACAGCTGCAATGGATGCTGAGTCATATGAGATTGCCGATAAATACATAATGATTTTTGAACAGGTTTACCGGTTTCTGCATCTTGACCTGTCCCGTCCCAAGTGACCACATATTATTTGCAAGCTCCAGGTATGTTTAGGTCTTACACATTCTAGTTTAACCTCTTTCTTTGCTTCAACTACCTCTCTGTTGCTTATGGCATATGGTTTCTTGACATAAACTTACCAGATATTCCTCATGCCTTCATCCGATAGAGATCAACAGAGTCAAACATATGCTTGGTGTTGGACAAGAAGTGAACAAAACAATGGGATAGACAACAAGGATCAAATAACCTTGTCTAACTCCACTGAACCCAGAATTCAAAAGGTGTCTCTTGTTGACAGAAATGCCTAAAGCAACAATCAAAATGATTACCACTTGTTTTGGTGGCTTTGATCAAGTCAAAAGCCCATCCAAGCAAAGTCTGATTACACATGGACATCTAATGGGACCTTTGAAGGATTTGTTGTTGTGATTTGGTTCTGGACAAGATCAAGCCAAGGGAACTGTAAGTATCACTTGATATTGTGGGCAAGTAAACAATGAGTGTATGTGATCTTGTGATGCAAGGAATTTTAACTATAGTATTAGCTGATTGTCTGTGTAAGGTGAAATTGAAATTGTAGACAATATTATATTTTGGCATCATAGACCCGGCAGTAGTAGCAATGATTCCTCTCCTCATGTGTTGCAGTAGCAGTGTTAGAAATTCATGCCTCAGATCAATAATTCTTCCTCTCCTTGTTCGCAAACCTGACATAAAAATATAGTGCACTATCTTATTGAGCAATGAGACAATTTATTGACATTCAAAAGTTATCACAATCTCTCTTCTCTCGTCGCCCATGCGGGCCTGTTGTCTAGACCCTCTGCCTCTTCCACTCCATTCGTGGCTGTATGCATTGTGTTGCTATTTCATTTTATTGTGAAGGAAAATTAGCCACTAATTTTGTCCGGAACAATGGGTGAAGTGGAATTACCTGTGGCTCCCACTCTACATAATTGGCTATTTGTTAATTCCTTTCTCTTGTTGTCCATGCTGGCCTGAGGTCTGCATTTCCTCATCCTGTACCCTTTCCTCAAAGGATTTGTTCCTTGTACTAAAGGAAGGGCATCTGGCAGATCTGCATTTCTCAAAGAATTTGCATTTCTTGTTTCTGCTATTTGAACTAGCACTATTGCCAGTGGGTTGTCACTCATGCCGGAACTATATATTGGCACCTCTCCCTCGACCCCCAGTGCTAATACAACTGGCAGTGGAGATTGCAGCATTGGCTTTCACATTGCCACTATCATTGCCATGGAATAATCTTTTTGTGCAACAATCTTCTCCATCTTTGCTACCTCGATTGTACCTGCCATCCTCTTGATCTTTTTGCTGCACTTGTGATAATGGTACACTAATGCTTTTTCTCTCCTCTTAGTTGTGTGAAATCACCACTGGGCACTTCTTGTAGAAGAAGTAACTGAGTTGCTTTTGTGCATTGCTGTCACAAATGAGTGACCATAGTTGACATCACCCCTATGAGACTCAAAAGATGACAAACAGTGGCTCATCCTGGGGTGGAGCGTAAATGGATTGACGGCTAGAAATATGTGCTGTATATTATGAAGATTTGATGGTGAATTGACAAGAGAAGGACAGAAGGGTGGGGTTGCTAGTGTTTTGATGGTGATGTATAAGCATAATGTAATATGCTGGATGAGTTGCGAGAGCAACTACTCTTTTCATCACTGATGGGAGCATGGTTGTTAATGGTGGCAGATGGAAAAGTAGCCAAATTTATAGCACTTCTGGGGCAATAGCTTGTGATCTATGACACATCAACCACCATGTGAAGTATGGTTGGATGCACAGTGATGGCGGCTACAGAGTAATGCCACCAGGAATGTTGTGGCCCCCAAACTAACAAAGTTATGGCGGTATTGATACGTTTTTAGAGGGTGTCCGAGTCTCATGGTCGCAGATTTTTTGCACAATCATGTCAAGATGTTGATGGCAAAAAATTCTGACAGCTGTCTCACTTCCATGCCAAGGATAATACAGGTTTTGCCAGGAAAAACTTCAAACTCATCAATATCTTTTAGCAAGAGTACAGTGTGATCCCAAATAAACATGGTTACTGTTTCAGAAAAGCACATCAGGTGACTGCCAATAATACAAAAACCCTTCTCTCATGGATGAGAAGTTTATTATTTTTCTCTATAACAGACTCCTTGAGAACATTGATATTCGTGCTCTTGAAAGGCGATGTGATCAGTAGTACAAAAAGACTACAGAGAAAACAAGAGAAAAGACAAGACAAGCAGACACAAAGACTGGAGAGCTATAATTTCACATAAACAATCTATTTTTGTTGCTTATGTGAAGCAAAGCAGAGTGCATCACTTCAACATAACTCTTATAACAACACGCCTTTGATGATTTGAACCAAGTACCATTGGTCCACTGTAACACATGTAATTGGACAACTAAGGATGCAATAACAGGAGAAATAAATGTGCAACGTGACAAGTATTTGCCCAACTGCACAGTTGAGTATTTAAGTATTGTTCACTTGTACAATCATTTATGCTATTTTAAAATTGATAGATCTGGATGAATGGACATTTTTGTTGCAATACCTACTAACTTACATAATAGTTTGACTGTCTAGTTTCTTTGTACACAAGGAAATCACGTCAATTATAAGGATAACACAAATACTCATATATTTTACCATTCCAACATACAATTGTAAGCAACCAATAGTCTATGTTAAGCTCCTTGCCCAAGCTCTCTGCGCGTTGGAACCAATATTTTCCTTTGAGAATGATGGGAAAGGTAAACAAAGGATGGGTAACCAACAACGTGGTTGAAAATGTGTTGTTCGTGACTCATAGCATAGTTTCAACATCATCAAGGATCTCATTAATCAGCAATGATTACAAAAATGTATAAAAACCAAAGAAAATGATCCAGAGAGTGTTGGTTGTGATTTGGGACTTAGAAGTCTATAAATTGACTCTGGTTATGGGCTAGGTGATTGTTAAGGATGATGGGGAAACACACATTTCCCTAGGGGCTGCCCTGCTATTGCATGCATCATGATGCTGAAATCAAATTGTGCTCCACAGATCATTATAAAAGTGCATAAGAAGGACCTTTTTGAGAGTATAGAAAGCATTTGATTATTGACAAAGAAGCAAAATAATGCTCACTCATGATGTTTTCTAAAAATTGAGAACGGAAGCCACTATGCACTGATAAATAGTAATATGATGGTCAATACAAAATTGAAGGTAACAATGAACATATTTTTGAGCTTCCAACATCTTCAAAATGTAACTTGGAGTACAACTTAAGGTCACACATTTTCTATTCAACCAAGGAGTGTACAGGAAAACACACTCCCTTGAATGGTGTGTTAGAATTACAATCTACACATCTCCAGTACAATGTTATTCAAGAGGAAACATCAAATTTGAAAGCTGAAATCACCAGTTCTGGTTGTTTGCAGTGAACAAAAAAATATCATCCATTGTGAATGCTCATAAACTTCTTATCACCTGATTACCAAGACTTTAGCTTGTGAGTTTTTCTGCATGATCAACAAACACCATTCAGTGGAACATTACATCCAAAATATCAAATCAATCAATGATCTGTTTTCAATTCGTTGCACCCTGTACTTTGTGGGATGGGGATTTATTCTTGATTTTCACTACTGAAGTTACCCAACAAAATTCAACAAATTAAGTTTTTTGGTATTAGGTTGTGGATAGAATGTAATTGAATCACTGAGGCTTTGCTGTTGTCTGAAACTCACAATGCATAAATCACAATGAATACATCATACTAAAGTTGCCTTTAATGTCGCCTTTTCAGGATGTGTTAATTAGTTGTAATGTGTGTTCTAATTCTAGTTTTTCATGAACTTCACTCCTTGTCCATAGCACGAATTGTGCAATGTAACGATTCATCTTTCAGCCACTCGTGTCTCCCAGGAAACGTCTCGTCTATTTTGCAGCGAAAATTACAAATTGCTTGCCAAACATTTGGATTGGATTTCAAATCTAGAAACGTAACACACGTCAAGCGGTTGCATTGCACTGATGTAGAGCCTAAACGATAAGGAGCTCCAGGTGTGTTGACATTTTTCAGATATGATTCATCTTCGTCCCATTCTAAAAGAACTTGGTGTGTTTTGGCTTGCTGTTCGGGAGAGAGTTCGATTCCTGCACTTGTTTCATCACAAGTGTATGATAGCTCAAACTCTTTTGTTCGAGATATTTTCTCTAGACTTCTCCATTCATACTCAACCAATGAGACAGTTGTTGTTGGAACCAACTCAGTTTTATTTGTAAACGGGGTGCTACAATCCCGACATATTTCTTTCAGCACTTGAAATTTTTCTAATGTCAAGGGGTGAACTTCGGATTGTTCCCTCACAAAAGCCAATGTTACCTTTGCCCACTTGCTACCAGAGTTTTCATTTCTGTAACCAATTGCTGAGCACTCATTGTTCAGATGTGATTTTAATTTCTCGAGCGAGAGAGGAAATCCTCGAAAGACGAGACAAAGTACCCCATTCCATGATACAAAGAATGAATGTGGTTGCAGCACAATTTTGTCACTATTGGAGGTATTGCTTTCGTCTCCAAAGCTCAAGTCTAATGCATTCGACAATGCAGTTTCTGCATGCTCGAAGGCAGATAAAGTGGTCGAGTCTCCTGGAGACATGCCAATTGCCGCAGCTTCTATCGGTTGATATTTCGGACGCAGAAGACAATCGGACAAAATTAGCATTGATCTCAAAAGAATAAGGCGGAAAGAGGTTGTCTGACCGTTTCTGAGTTGTTTAAATTTCAATAAAGGATGGGGAGGTTGTTGTGTTTTTCGGCAAAAGAATCCCGATCAAAAAAAGCGAGAGCCTCAACCAATAATGTGCCGCAACATTATCTCGCACCTCCTTGTTGCAGACATCAGGCAACACATCCTCCTCGGGGACTGCACTTTTGATGAATTCGACCTTCAAATCGTTGATCTAGGAAATTACCAATACCATTACATTATGGTACCCTTGACATCAAACAAGGTACCTCGCACGCAATATGGTGCAAGTTCACAATACTGCGAATTCATAATGCGCAGCACGTACCAAATGAAATGAGTCAACCAGCCACGGTCGACGATCTTCAGAGGGCTTGTGCATGCAGCTCGTGCAATTATCTGTTCCTCGATCGGCGATTGCTTGACGGCAGAGCTGGCAAAGGCTGTCAGTACGTTAGCTTACTTTTGTCGTTGTCTCTGTCAGTTGTGGAGCTGTTGATGAGACCGGGGCGAGAATCTGCGAGGATTGTAGTTTACTCCGGCTCTCCGTTTGGTGTGTACAATAACGACGGGTGACATCAGGTGACATCCTTCCGTCCAAAATCCTGGAACATTTTAGGAGGGATGTCCCTCGTACTATTGTACCATACCGTTTATCTCGGTGTTGTGGAACCAGCAAATGACAAAAGATACTTTAAAACATATATCTTACCGACTTTATCCACAAAGCTAGGGACAACTAATAACATCATGGGCAAAAAACGAGAAGTATCATGTCAACTTACCTCTACTATGGTAAGATACGTAGGTGGCGCATGCCTTAAAATTGTCACCATTTCCCACTCACTGCTCACTTTTTTATCGTGTCAGTCTGTGTCAGTCCATCCTGCCATCCTCATCAATCAGCACATCCCTCAAAATGGCGCCATCGACAACACGGAGGTAGAAAGCCGCAATGACAATCATTCCCATTACCTGCCTTTATTGGGAAGCAGCAGTAGCCCTGTCTCTCATTTCTGTCTTTGGAGAAGGCAAATTGAAGACAGGAGTCCATACTGCTTTGCATGTCCACAATTCCTTTGTATTTGAATTGAATCTTATTCAATTCAAATTTGTATTCTGCATTGTCAACAAAGTAACAACAATGTTATAAAGCATTAAAAATAAATACGAACATCTCATAATTTATAAATTGTGTTTATCTCATTTGTCCAAGATGAACGTAGACGACAACTCAAACATGTCGAAAGTTCAGACCCGGAGGTCATTCAAGATCAAGGAGAAACAGATTCTGGTTAAACGGATCGACGAACTCATGTCAGCCGGATGGTCGTGTTGCAAGGCTTGCGCATCCATGGGGATCTCGTACCTGTACTTCTCTTGTTGGAAGAAGTTGCTGGCGAAGGTAGACGGCCTGAACCAAAGCAACGAGTTCGTGCCGTACAACACAAAATGCACGGCTCGTCGACTTCACCAAGTCCGCAAAGTGTGCTCGAAGATGTCAAGCCACGTCTCAAGGCTTTCATTTTTAAAATTCGTCAACAGGGCGTTCAAGTGACGAATAACATGGTTGAACCCGAGGCATCTTATCTTCTGCCATCTTTCAAGAACAAGTCGCCACGTTCCAAAGAATTGTGTGTGTTTCGCTTTACGCGATCGCTGGGTCTTACGCAGTGCGCCGCTACCCACATTCAGCGAAACGGCTGGCGATGCGAAGGACTTCATCGCCATGATGCGCCTAAAATTGGTGGGTCGCAACCTCGATGACGTCCTCTACATGGACCAAACACCCATCCCTTTTTCGTACCACTCGAGCAAGATGCTCGACGTCAAAGGAACGAAAATGATCCATGTGCAAGCATCTACTACTGACACGAAGCGTGTCACCCTTGCCGCCACTGTAACAGCAAGCGGGAAAAGGTTGGCTCCCTTTCTCATCTTTAAGGGCAAACCCAACGGACGAATCGCAAATCGGGAGTTCGCGACATTTCCAAGTGCAGGAGAGTACGCCTGTCAGGACAAGGCGTGGATGGACAAAGCGTGGATGGACAAAGCGCGGATGCACAAATGGGTTGCAAAAGTGTTGAAGCCATGGAAAGACCACTGGGATGCCAATAATCCATCCCAGGAACCACTGCTTCTCATCTTGGACGCATACCACGTACATCAGATGGGTTTGGTGGTAAACCACATCCAGATGATGGGGATAGAGGTTCTCCACATCCCGGCTGGTTGTACATACCTTTGTCAACCAATTGATGTGGGGATTAATAAACCCATAAAGTGTGGGTTGCACGGGAAATGGGAGCACTGGATGGTGGATGGAGGGGAGATTGTTGACGGTCAGGCAAAAGAGCCATCCCGGAAGGTGATCGCGGAATGGTTGGTGGATGTTTACAGCAACATTCCGGAGGAGCCTGGACGTAACGCCTGGAAGAAAACGGGTTACAAATGGGTGTATTAAAGTGCAAGAATTGTTTTTATTTAATGCAAGGTTACATTTAATTTGAGTAGTAATCTGATTTCTAATCAATATTTATTTTAGTTGGCATTAAATATTATTCGTCAATTGTCACCGCAATTGCGTATCCACAATTGCAGTGATACAGCATCCTCATGCTGCTGTTTGTGGAGTTGGGAAGATACACCTCCATTATCTTCAACAGCAAACCGTCAAGATGACATGCATTGGCGCCAATGGCATACTCCCGTGCCGTAAAACAAACACGACAGCCATCGGTGCCATCATCACGCACAAGATAACCTGCAAGGTTCAACTCCTCGACCAAGCACAAACGCACCATGCCTCCCACACCATTGCCTGGGCTCTCCAGAAGTGCATTCCCACATCCGTAAGGATGCCTTTCACAGCTTCGACCGTGACCGTCGGGAAGAAAACCAACAAGAACAATCCTCATCCTGCTGGTTGCTTTTTTGACGGCAAAACAAGTGTAGAGTATGTACAAATGTGATGTGTGTGCTGTGTGTGTGGTGTGTCTTAGTGAAAAAGAGCATAACTCAGCAACCAACCCGAGTTTGGGGGAGGAAAGCATATGGGCGTGTAACTGTTGATGAGGAGAATCCATGTCAGATGAGTTTAGAATCTCCGACGCGACAGAATACATCAAAAAATGCAAAGGTCAGCACAATCGGAAAAAAAACATATCTTAAACTCCGCGGCTACCACAACACCGAGATATACGGTAGAGGTAGAGATTAGTCCAAAAATCATAACCTGGGGTAAAATAAAGGTAAAATATAGTATGGTAATCCCTTGGACTAACGGACATGTACCCCTCATATACCCCCAGGTGTTCCACACCAATCAGGCATCATCAATCGTGCAAGCCATCCATCACCAGTCAGATCAGTTTAAACTTGGTAAATACTTCTTATTTGGCATCATGCCATTCTGACAACACCAACTTGCTATGGTCTCAGCTGCCTCCACACAACTTTTGGCATTTTTTATTGCAGAATGAATTCTAAGGGTCATTTTTGTTGTGGAACTGTTATCCAATCAGTAGTTAGATCCAGCGACACCACTGTTTCACCTATTCTTGGCTCGTCTGCAGTTACTGATGACAAGTGGCCAGACAAGACAACAGTTTTTCAACAGCCGCGGTTCCCTCTGTGGGTGACACGTGGAGTTGATTCAATTGCAATGCAAAAGGGGATCAATAACTACCATTGAGAATTACAGGGTGATATGTCCATTCACCAAATTTATAATAAATGGTATGTCTGTGCTGACAAAACAAGGTTTGCGTGGAAGAAGAATTCAAAGGGTGTGCGGTTGGTGCGGAAGATGAGAAAGCCGGCTGTGTCTTATGAGGAGGTGACATTGAAAAAGGGGGGAGAATATGATCCACCATCCATTTTCAGGATTTTTTCTATAGAGGAAGTCTTGAATGTTGTGACTGCTTTGATTGATTTTTAGGGTGTTTGCTGACTATTTGATTGGCAGTACAGGGTACATTTCTATTGCCATCAACTATCTTTCTGGTCAAAAATATCTAGGAACTTTTACGCCCCTTGTCGGATATTTTTGTACAGGGGGTGAACATAGATATTGCTCTCCGGCGGACGGACCTGACCAGGTGGTAGAAAAAATGGTGTTCCGGCAAATAACATTTCTACCCCCAGGTTAAAGCTAGTAGCTTACCTAGTGATGTCACCCATTCATGTACAAGACTTGCTTGTTGTAGCTCAACAATTTTACTATCTTATATCAGCTTATATCTTAAGCCGAGTTTTTGCGCTGGGCTCACCCATGTCACCCAACTCCCAGATTTTTGGCCATCCAAACATCGTACACAGAATTATTTTGCATTTTCCTACAACTTTTAAAAAGTGCTTTTTATTGTCATAAAACAAGTCTGAGTAAACCCGGGTGGTTTCTTTGATTCATCGAATAGCCTAAAACATGATCTTGCATCCTCCAGTGTAGATCCCCTCAATCATCAGGAAACCAGACACTTAGGCAATGCCACAGATTCCTATTTTGTTTTACCAGAAATTTAAAAACATCCAGTTTCCCATGAAACAAAGTTACCATCACAGAAGACCACAATGGGTGTGTCCTTTCAAAACATGAGTCTGTTGATCTCCTTGGAAATTTTGCAACCCCATGTTGTGCTAGCTGGATGAAACTGGATTATTAAATTTGATGGGACAGAAAAAAGGTAACAAGATTTGGACATCAATGTCCAGGTTTTTTGGAAATTTAATGAGAAATATGTTTAGGTGATGTTGTATGCTCTTGAAATTAGCAGGACCTAATCCAGTGACTCTTGATGAAATTACATGCAGGTTCAAGCACAGCTCACAACAAAAACAAATAAATGCAGTGCACAGGCACCACATACCAACTGCAGGTGCATTGCAATCCAGCACAGCATGCAGCCTAACCTCAAGTTTACCACTATCCACAACAAGTCTGCTACAAGTTACACCCTCCCTGCCATCTTCATCACTATCACAATTATCACTGTGGTGTATTGAATTTATGTCTTCACGAGTTTCATCATCTACATATATGTAAGCCATGATGGGTGCACATCATTGATGCTACCTATGTCTCAAAATTTATTTACCGCATTCTTGGTCACAATTGCTACTTGGTGGTTTCAATTTACCACAAGTTCATGAAGGTTTACCACAAAGTACCATGACTTTAGTTCTGCTCACTGCAAAGTCACTGCAAGTGTGGGGTGAGGCCCAAGGAAGGTTGGAAGCTTTTGCACTTGATCATCATTTGGATCATTTGGATGAGTATCAATTTAATTTTTGGCCACAACTTTTACAAGCTCTGCCGAAGCAACCACCAATAGCCTGTTTTTTTTTCTAACAATTTACTAATTGCAAGAAGAAAACATTGACGTTGAAGGGAGTCACAAAAATAGTCTTCATGGAACAATATTATTGTGTGACAAAAATACTTAATAGATAGTCCTATTTTCATGAGATGATGATGTACTTTAGACAAGTGGTGTTCTCTTCCCTTTCTGAAAATGAGGTTGACTGGGAAATTTATTGTTAGCTGATTAATATTAGCCCTATCTATTGAAAATAAAGTTCAATCTTTGAAGGAAAAATATTAACTTGATTGAAAATGCTATATTTTTGTTGAAAATGACTGTATATATGTTGTTGGATCTTTTAGTAGACACATTGCCAAAATCAATATAATGCTCACTCTAAAATGGCTATGAAAAGTAAGTCAGGCATTTGAAAATGCCACTGACCAACATTTTAGATAGATGTGATATTTAATTCAAAAAATGGAATAGAATAAGTCGCACATTTTACTACAAAGCTTAAAGTGATACTTTCATTCATCCACAATTTGTACATTTATTCTTCAATGATGATAACATGTGTCTAATGAAGCCTAACATTACGTACTGAGCAAAATTAGACTAGGACTCTCACAAAGAGTCTAGCATATCTATTCACTGGATATGTTAGGCCAAAAGCTTGCTAATTTGAGGTTGCTAAGCAATTGCAACGGAGGCATTGCAATTCCTTGTCCATCAAAACTTTGCACAAGAAGATTTGCATTTTTCAATTTTTCAATTCCTCATCAACAGTGGTTTAGCCCGGGATTTCTGCAAAGGCAGTTTGGCATCAATTCAGCAGACTTACATGACCGATTGGCATCAAAATAGTAGGAGAGAATTCAGCCTTTGCAAATTTTGGGAAAATACAATTCCTTAGTAATTGTAATAATTATCTTATAACAGTATAGCAATTTCTTAGGAATCGTAAATAGATGCCTATTTACTCAAGATAGCAGTTTCTAAGGAATTGTTTGTAGGTCACACAAGGTCATGATCACCAAAAGATGTGGTGCTACGTAGGGATTAGTACATATAATGACAATTGACAGTTAGATGTGTTTTAGCACCAAATTTGTATTTGTAGAAATATGTTACCAACCTTGCTGGTTTCTTGCTTTTCATTTGCAAAAAGGCAGTTGACAAAGAATTGTTCTACGTACTCCTAGCAAGTTTGCAAATCCTGCGAAAATTTTTGATGGACAAGGAATTGCAATGCCTCCAATGCAACGGCTTAGCAACCTCAAATTACCAAGCTTTTGGCCTAACAGATACCCCAGTCATGTCTTTCAAACATTATTTAAGGTTTATATGTAAAGACCCCCACCAACAGTCTACATGCAGACCCCATGCAATCTTTCGTCCACTCATGACCCACATGTCTGGTTTGTCTTTTCAAGTTGGTAGTTTTAGGTGTCGACTAGGTTATTGTCGAAGAAAAATACATCATTTTTTAATATAAACTTCATAGGTGGGGTTAATTATACCAAGAATCTATCTATTCCACAACAATAGAGAAAACTGGGGGCAGGTTCAAGTGTGCATTTTGTAAAGTGTGCACCACTATTATATGTATGCGTATGATTCCTAGACGTATTTGTTTGAAAATCCAGAACTCACATCATACTATACCCAAATATGATGTCTGATGTTGTATTGAGATGTTGTAATAGTGTGTAGTATGATTGACTTGTTGTTATTATTTTGTTGGTATGGTGCAGTAGAGGCAAAGTATTGTGTAACACCATATCATGGCACAAGATGTAAAAATTACAAACTATAGACTTCCCCTGCTTATAGAAAACTTACATTGAATGATGTAACAGCTTACTTTTGAAGGTCCAAGAAATAGCTTATGTCTTGAAAATGGCTCAATTTTAAAGTTGCGGACTGCGCCGTCATAATGAGCTCCAGTGGGGCGTTGCGTCCCAGTTGCTGTAGGTTTCCATTGTTGTCTTTTTGGAAAAAGGTGACATCCTCGAGTTTGAATTGTACCGTCTGTTTGGATGAGTTACGAGTGCCCTTTGTGGTGTATTCGCCCACGCGGAGCAGGTAATAGAAGGCTATTACCGTGAGGTCACCTACGGCCGCTTCCAAGGGCGTCATGGTCTTGGCCTGCCCCATGTGGCAGAGATATTTGGGAACGTTTGCCTCCACCGGTAACTTCTTCCTGGGTGGTGGGTCGGACTTGCGCCACCCATCCAGCATTTGACTCAACCGAGGTAACACCTTGTTATCACCCCCAGGGAGCTTGGTGGGATTTATGCCAACAGCCAGGGCGACCGTCTCGCCAACGGCCGTGATCGCCGTACTGACCGTTGCAGCTGTAACTGTGCGGCCTCGGCCGTAGTGTCCGCTCCGTACTGCAGTGGCATATCCCGTGAGCAGTCGGACGCGGTGTTCGTAGCCGACTCCCTGTAAGTATGGGTCCATGCCCAAAGGTGTGAGGAACTTGGTCCAACTGGCCCAATGCACCTCCCGAGTCTTTGTAGATGCCTCCACTCGTCCATTGTGCAGGGCGTCATCAGCAAGACGGAAATAATTTTCGTAAGAACTGCGCTGGAAAAACGGAAGATGTTCCGCAAGCTCTGGTTTGGCAATGGGAAGAGAGAGTTATAGAAAGAGGAAACTGCCTTGTCAGTGTTGCATGCCTAGCGAGGGTTGCTGCCAAATGAGTGCAATGGTATGTCCGTCATTTGGTTGTGAGCCCCCGGGATGTGGAGAGTCGTGAGTGGGGATGCCTTCCGGAGCTGTAAATGTAGCGCCAGTGCCCGGATTAGCTGCATAGCTATGGGTGATCGGCGGGATGCCAGTCGCTGAATCCAGCTGATGGATAGGCTGTTATATCTGTAGAGAGCTATCCTTGCTGCGGAGAGATCCCCCACCATCGCCTCGACCAGGAGCCACACCATCACCAAGCCCGCACACTCCAAGTCTGAATTGGTTATGGTGCCCATTGGGTTGCTGTCGGACACTAAAGCTGCCTGTACTGCCGGTGGCAATTCGAACCGGAACACTGTTGGCAGAACCTCCTTGAGTTCCCCCACCACGATTCCCCCCACTCCATATTTTGACGCATCGCAGACTCCCATGTAGTCAGGCCATCCCGTGACTAGACTCTGGCAATGGGTTGGGGTTGTGATGCTATCCCGGAGAAAGGTGCATGTCTCCTGTAGGGCCTGTTGAAGGGGTTGGTTCCGGCGCAGGAAGACGACACGGGGTTGGCGGCTGAGGAGTTTGTAAAATGGTGATAAAAGCCCCTTGCCGGCAGGGATGGACAGGAAGGCGTGGCGAATTTTGTAGACAACCGACCGGAATTCAGCGAATGGTATGCCATATTGTTTGTTTTCTCTCAAAAACCGGAGCCATGTCGACAGCGTTACAAGGAGGGCCTCCCGTTTTCCGTCAGACAACCACATGGTGTGATCAACTCCATTGAAGATGAAGCCGAGGACTTTCACTGTATCCCATGCCCCATCCTGTTGTAGTAGTTTTTTCAGTGAGATGGGGTCATCGTTGTTGTTCTCCTCCTGTGGGAACACGTCATGGATCCCACACATTACGCTATTTGCAATGTGGTCCAGAATCTGTGAGTCATCAACATATACTTCGATGAGGTACCGGAACGGGTCGGTGTCATGTGGAGAGCTCACTGGTAGGGTGGAGTAAGCCTCGCTGGTCTGGGAGTGTTGGACAAGGTAGTTGCGTGGGCTCTGGCCCAGAGGTGTGTTGACATATTGTTCTACCACGTCCCTTGCTGTTTCAGAGGCAGAGCAGAAGTAGGGTGGGGACTCTATCCATCCCATCTGTAGTGACTGGGGTACGATGACCTTGGTGCTCGTGGAGCCCTGCTCAGGCAAGACGTACGCAAAGTTCCACTCCTCTCCGTCGGCGCAAATCCATCCGCCAAAACCCATCCTTTATGTCCCACTTGGCCATGAACACCTTTGCATCATCAGGTGGTGCTGCCATGGCATGGATGATGTGGGAAAGGGAATGCCTGATCTGATTGATTGACCCTCGTGGGGCGCTTTTGACCAATGCTTCATCGACAGATGGGATGCATCCCCCATCAACTGGAGGGAAAAAGACAGGTCAAGAACCGTGCAGTATTTGCGCGACTTGTGCAGTACCATCGAAATCGGAGATATCTTGAGTTGCGGTGGTGGGTTGTCTCGGATTTTGAGCCAGTCTACTATCCGTGCCTGACCTGCTGCCACTCTCACCTTAACCTTGTCAGTGAGCTGTTTTATCGCATCAGGGGCCAAAGCTGACTGGTGAGGACCCCTATCCACTGCCGCCTGCATTATTTTGCGTGTCCAGGGCCTCCCCGTAAGGGTTGGGCAGCCTTGGGTGGCGTACTTTAGCAGAGTGGGGCCGGCAGGGTGGCGCAACACTAGCCCCGATGGGCACATTTTATTTCGATGGGGTGCTGGATTGTTACGCTGGAAATCGCGTGGCAAGGAGGTGAGGCCAGTATGCTCATTCCAGTATTTCACATTGTTGGGTTGGTTAACCTATCGCTCAATCCGACGTGCCTTGTTCTCCTTTCTCCACTCATCGGTTGTTGCTCCAGTGACATGAGACATGTCCCGGAGCCGTGGTGCTTGCAGGCCCGGTGTGGGTTGCGGTATGACCTGTATGGTTTGAGTATGTTTGGCGTCCCAGAGTGTGCACCAACAGTGAAGGGAACAGGCTAAACTGTGAGTGTTTTTCAGGATATTTCGCAACGGCATTGAATTCTGGTGTGGGGCATTGGGTATTCACCTCCGAGCCACCGCCGTTGGACCTTGTCCTCTGTGTCCATTCAAGTGTAGACAGGCCCGGTCCCAGATTTTATCATAGTGGTTTAATACCGTCTCGCCAGATCCGCATGTAGTGGCGGGTGGTGCTGGTGCTTCACATGGTGTTACCTGCGCATCGTTCTCCGTGGTGTCCTTGCGCTCATAAGGCTCCTTAATAACACACGGTTGCACAGCATATCTCTTACCTTCTTCCCTATCCAGCATTGGGCGTAGTGTTGTGGGGATTTTGGTAGGGTCGGGTTCAAGGTCGGAGGTCAGGGGGTTCATGCGAGGGAAGCACTGCTGGGTGGGAACACTCTCTTGTTGCCCCCCCCCCTGCAATGTCGATCCCATCACCGTGGTATGCCTCAGGCGGTTTGTTTGCATTTGTTGTTAGAGTAGAAGTCACTTGCCTGTGCCGCCGGCTCCGTTTCCTTCTTGCCTCAACTCCTGGCTGCAGTAGATTACACAGCTTTTCAACAAGCGTCGCCGAAAGTTCTCCTGCTGGCATATGCCCGTCTTGCGCGCGTCCGCAATATTTGCCATTGCACTTTCCCAGTACGTAGGAATAGAACAAGCCATTTTGTCCATTGCGCATGTATTTTGCCTCTGTTGGGAGGTCTCCCTCTGTAATGCCAGCTGCTTTGCACAGCATCCGCAGTTGTACACTTCGAAAGTGACAAATGTAGTCGTCCAGCATGTTTTTGATTGTTGGGTCGACGTCCTCCTGCCATATAAGTACGGGCCGCTCACTCCCGGAAGAGTGGACGGGTGTGGGAGGGAACAAAAGGGTCATGGCCCACGTCCGTTGTGTTCCACCTGTGGCGACTGCCGACACTTTTGGTGTTTGATGTGATGAGGCTGTTGCCGACCGGACACCTGTATTGTGACCTGGATCCTGCTTCCATTTATCCGGGAAATTTCCCAGGCGTATCTCCACTGCTTTAGGGTCGGACGACAAGGATGGAGATGCCCTTCTCAGCGGTGGTGAAGTACGCCGTGGCTGACCCTGGGTTAAACTCTAACTTTGTAATCTCGTCCATCGTGGACTTTTTGAAGTAAAGTCCACATGTGATGGATATCTCGTGCTCCCGTGCCCATTGCCCCATGCATTCAAGAAGTTTTGTCAGGTGGGCGTCCACGTCCTTTGTTGTCCGGAAGTAATCCCATATAGGTGGGATGTCGTAGTTATCGAGCACTCCACAGAAGCCTTTAAGTTTGGCGAGCTGGAAAGTGCTGTATGTTTTGGAGTCTTCTTGTGGCCTGCTTGTTCCCTCATCCACGACCCCTCCGCTGCTGCCACTACTTGCCCCGAGGGCTGCCATTACGGCTGCCATTACTTACAAGTGCCATGTCAAGTTGCGGTTGCGTTGCCTGTGGCGTGGGTATGGGTGTCGTTGTTCCATCCGTGGGCCTTGCACAGCCCTGCCCCGTGTAGTGGGCCAGTCCGAGGGTGAATGCAAGGGGGGCTGTAGCCCATTTGTGGAGGGTTGCTGACCCGATGATTGGTGTGATGGGGAATGCTAAGAGACTCGATTTTTGTGTGTCCCCAGTCGTAGAATCAGCCTGAGCTGCCATGCAGCACCAGTCCAGTATTAGGGAGTACTTGGCCTCGTCAAGATGTCCTGCTCCCAGGAGAGATTGGATGTGAGTTGCCAACTCATATGGCGTCCTCTGTTCCGTCGCACAAAATGCCACACAATCCGGTGGGAGGGCCAGCATCCAGGGTGCAGTGACTGTTCTCCTCTGCGTCGTAGGGTCAGGAGTCCACAACTTGTCTGAGTTGTCTGGCACCACATAAAACATATCCAATTCTGTCAGGTCGTTACAGACGAGCCTGCTCTCCCACACCCATGGTGCTTTTTCTTTCAATTCCATCAGCTGAGGTGCTGGTGAGTACGACATGTGATCTCCCAGGAAGCCGATTGTTTTCCCTTTCCATGCAGGATCACTCCCCGGGGCATTCGGGTAGGCCTGGACTGAATGTAAGAGGCTGATGAATGTGGTTTTTGGTCGCATGATAGCGAAAACCAATAGCCCAGGGTAATGGAAGGCATCCTCCTTGAATTTTGCCTGCTCCGGCAGGCTTTCCTTCCTGCTGGCCTGCCAGTCCAAGAATTTGTAGAGGTCTGCCGTTGTCTTGATGGCAGAGTTATTTTCACAGGCATGGGCGAGGGCCGAGTCAAGGGGTACACTGTCCCTGACCGTTTGTTGACAGGGAGTCGTTGCCGCCGGCGGAGAGCCAAAATTTACGCAACGGGGTGTGGGAGCAGCTCCCTTGCCTGCATTTTCAGAGGTTGCCGGAGCTGCCAGTGCGGGCGGGGCTGTGCTTCTCCCCGGAGTTGGAGTGCTGTCGAGGCGTTGGTCCTGGAGCCGCCGCTGGGCTCCCCGAGTTCGTGCAAGAGTCACCGTTGCCAGCGGAGCGAC
Organism: Cyclotella cryptica; assembly: GCA_013187285.1. NCBI lineage: Eukaryota > Bacillariophyta > Thalassiosirophyceae > Thalassiosirales > Thalassiosiraceae > Cyclotella > Cyclotella cryptica. The sequence continues at coordinate 100,786 of JABMIG010000268.1, read as the reverse complement.
GTCTTGCTTCAAATTTGGGAACACGAATTCCCATGCCTCCACGTCATCGTCAAACTGCTCCTCGTCCGCTGCACCCGGGGGGTCGTCGGCGGCGCTGCGGCCGTCGCTGGCGTCCACCGCGTCCGCCCCATCTTCCTGCGATACATCGGCGGCTCTCGTTGGTGCCGCCACATCGGGGTGTGCTCCGGTGAGGTATGGGAAGGTTGGATTCATAGTTTTTTGTTTTTTGCCAGCGTGATCCGCTTAGTTCTATTGACTAACAACGCAAAACAGGCAAACTCCGTGCATCGATTAGGTATGGTTTGCCACCACTTGGCGAAGAATGGCCGTTGGTGGATTGAGGAGCTCACAGCACATTCTGTGCTCGTCTGTCCATCACCCCAAGTTCGCGACCATGACCATCACATAGGACCTATGGCATCCGTAGAAAAGTTATGTAGGAATTAGTACATGCCACAGGTACCTCTTTCGCGGCCGGACACTGTTTTGATATGCACCCAAGTGCAGTGTCCGAAGATCTTGGCCGCTGGAGGTCATTTTGCATCCGCACCCGGGCCGATGACCCCTTTGATCAGCCTATGACCGTGGGATGACATGTTGTGATGTGGCGTGCAAAAATTTTAGCCATAGTCCCTGCCAACTGCATGCCAATTAACCAATTACTATGAGAACATAATTATCATTATTACATGATTATATTTGATTATTCTGACCGCTGCTCGCGAACTTATTTGGCACCAAAATTGCGAACACCATTGTCAATTTGGAACATGTTTGGCAGGAGCAACCGCCACAGAAACAAAGCGAAGCAGAACAAGCAAAGGAAGAACGGAAAGAATACATACCAAAGCAGAACAAACCAACAAAGAACGGAAAGAATACATTCGTTTAGTGCGTGAATAAATAGTACACGGCCCCCTTCCACGTCCCTAATACACACCGATTCATACTACCTTTTCCACAACAAAATTGCGAACACGATGTGGATTGGATTTTGTTTGGTATCGTGCAAAAAGGGTGGAATGTAAGAACATAACTTGCTTGCTCAGTGATTGGCAACTATTACATGAACTTTGATTCATGTTTTCATGCAACAATCAACACGAATCCCAAATTGCAAATATGATTGATTTGTCACAACACAAAACCAACAGTCATTCAAAATGTTTCTGAAAACCAAAATAGCTGGGTGACCATATTGTTGGCTGATTGGTATATATAATATAGAAATGCAACTAAAATGGTGATATCTTGTAAGCAAACAACAATCAACATGAAAATATTATGCACAATGCAGTTTTGAATGTGCCAATGCACTAAAGTTTGTCACCACTTAGATAGCCAATGAGTTCAGGTACATTGCAAATGGTTTTGTTTGTCAGACAACTTGTCAATAAAACAGATAATCATATTACTGTTTAGTTGACAGGACATCTATTTGTAATCATTTAATGGGTAGCAACAATCCATCTGCTAAGGAGTACATAGAGAATAGTGACGTCCAGTTTGCTGCTGGCGTAAGTGGTACGAGGAAACGGCAGCCATCTTAAAAGATGAAAAGCATTAAATCCAACTCTTTGCCTCCCAACAAGAAGAGGCAGTATTTTCCTTCCAAGATGGCTAAAAGCAATAATGCCACCATAGCAAAGTCAACATATGCAGATGTTGTGAAAGGTAGTTCGTCTCCAGCCATGATTACTAAAGCTGTCAATGTGCTTGCACCCAAACTAAAACATGCTCAAAAGACAGTCCGAGCTGTAAATGATGTCAATGCCAACAACTCCACCGTGAAAGCTGCAGCTCCAGCTCCCTCCGCTAAGATGTCTAAATCTACCTCCACCACAGTAGCAGCTCCTGTCATCTCTCCTAAAGTTGCCACTGCATCCACCATCTTTGCTGCAAATGTATCTGCTCCTGATCCATCTGTAAATCAAAATGATGTCGCTTCCAACAGCATCACTTCTGTACACGTTTCAGCTCCTGCTCCCTCTACTAAATCCACCTCAATCATTTCTGCCAATGCTGCAGCTCCTGGTACCTCTTGTAGTGTAGTCACCACACCCACTTTTGCCGCAGAAGCTCAAACTACTTTGGTTCATGCTGCAGCTCCTACTGCAGCTGTTGATACCTCTCGTGCAAAAGTGACCACCACATCTTCACAATCTTCCAGAGACAAAATGCTTGAAAAAATTTTCAGTCTTCCCAATACTGACAAATATTGTGTACAGGTTGATACGGTGAATGGTCTCTTTGTTAAGTGCAGATGTGGACAGACCGTGATGATGAGAAGTGGTCATCCTCACACTTTATCCAGATGGAATGAGCACTGTACCCCTGCACACAATACAAAACTTGATGAAGAGCACAAAGTAAGGGCACGTGACATAATGAAAGCATACAAGTCTGGGAAGAAAGTGCACAAGTTGGATGTTGCCAAAGCAAAGGCAACACTAACCAAACAGCAATCCATGACATCATTCTTCCACAAGAATTCAAATGAGCATGTTACTACAAAAAGTACGCAAGGGACTATGGCATCTTTGACGTCAACAGTATCAACATCTCCGATGATGACTTTCATGGGAGTGTTCCCAAAGATGGTAAAGAGCACTCCTCAATGGCAATCTGCTGTGACAATCTTTAGCAAGTATGCAATAGCTTGAAATGATTTCAAAATAAAACTTTTCAAAGGTATCCATGGTGTTGTTTCAAAACAATGTAACACCTTGGAACGCCACGTTTCATAGCAAAAAAAGTTACAAAATTTGTACAAGTTGCTTTACAATGAACCGCACCAGAACAAAGAAGCTGGCACAAACAACCAGGGAGCGCTCATTGACAATCAGTAGGGCCATTGACCTTACCAAAAGAAATATACTGACGGTAACAGATTATAAGACTGCTCAAGACATCGCCAATTGCTCTTCTAGAGTTCACTATTCTGAACGGGGACATGACTTGATTGATACAATCAAAGGACAAATTAACTACTATCAGTCGGTACAAGCCTGCCCTGTAAAGGAGATTCTCTGTGAACAGGATGGTAACGTACTTGGACAGGATGCATTCATCCAAGACTTTACAAACTTGATGAAGAATAACACTGGTGACATTCAAAACAGTCTTCCTGCTCTCTTTCTTCAGACTTTAATGTCAAAGATGAAGCGACAAAGAAACACTAAATCTGACGAACGAGTCTTCAATTTTTTCGTTGCCATTGCAGCTAGTGGTGATAGAAGAGCCTTTGAGTTTGTGTCAGGCAATTTGCAGGGGATGACTTTCCGTCATGCACAACGATGCATTGCACAACGACATACAATGCCATTCATCAACATTGCAAAAGAGGAAATGGTTGAAGTGTTGTTGACACATTTCAAAAGTATACGCACCATGTCACATGACAATAGGATGAGAATTGCTTTCTTGGTAGGGATTGATGCCACCATTGTTGTGCAGGCTTATCAATATTTCAAAGAAGCACATGCTATTGTAGGAGGAGCATATCCTTCCCACATTATTGATGTGTCAGATAAAACAAAGGATGAGGTGATTGAAATGCTGGACAACTGCATTCACGGAAGACATGGTGCAATGGCAGCAGAGGTGAAGGTAGCTGTACTAACCTTCCAAAGAAGTCCACCTGGTATGTGTCCTTACTTTGTGCTTGCTGGACGTCCCCAGACAGTAATGAAACCAGTGGATATGGTGCTGAAATTATTGAAGTGTGTAAGGAAGCAGCACATCGAGATCAGAATGCTGTTTTGTTGAACACGGCCACAGATGGTGTTTCTTGTGAGATTAATTCAAATAGATCCATCAATGTAAGATTTCTGGAGGGAAAACATAGTGATCTTGCTATAGTTGATCCAAATCACAACGCAAAGAACAATCACTATCAGTTATTGGGGGGATCATAACCGGCAACAATTGGAAGATTTGTGTTTGATCCATACCTTCTTGTCTTGGCAAAAAGCTCCAAGGACTTGGTACGAGTCAATGACTATGCATCAGATGCCTTAGTCCTCCGCCTTGTATCCTATCAAACTGTATCAAAATTCTTACAGCATAATTGTACGGAATGTGGCAATACCTCCGTCACAGTCATTTCTCTGATGATGTTGCAATGTCGCCTATTTGCTGTGAACTCTAAGGAAACATAATGGTGGGTTAGGGCCTCACTTTCATACATGTCACTGATATGGTTCACATCTTTCCACAACCATCGTGCCAAGGGTACATACACCATCACCATGCTTCAAAATAAAAGAAACATGTGGTTAGAAACAGTTGGGATTCTCTTTCTTGTGACAAGAAGTGATGTGTCTCAACCAAGACGAGTGACATCAGAGCCCAATGAACACACATTTGGTGCATGACGATCTGTAATGAATGAGTTCAATATTATGCAACTAATCCAACTTGTTGATAAGACAAAGATTCGCATGGAAGCAATTTTCAATGGTAATCTAGTGACTTCAAGATCAAATGCAACACTACATGGGTACCAACGAACGTTTCCAGAGTTTGTGGAGAGCATGAAAGCAAATGCTAACGCAAAATTATTTTGTGGGCCTGTTGCGGTTGACATCAAGCAACCAGCTGTTACACAGTTATGGGGTGATGTGCACAGGATCATGATGACAGTAAATAATTTCATGAAGCCATTCATGGAGTTTTTTGGAGTAGACCAGCACAATGGGTTGTCTCCACTTCTCACTAGCACTATAAACTCACCTGATGACCTCAAAGTATTAACAGAAGAGTTCTTCCGCCCACCACCAAAGGATAAACGTGAGTTTCCTTCACACAACTGCCATAATGAAACAAATGAAACAGACGTTGTTGAAAATGACAGTGCCGTAAAGGAGAATGATACAATTGACTCAACTAATTCACCAGCAAGTAAGATCACCAATTTAGTCTCTCACTTTGTAAGGGATTCAGAGCAGGATGGAGATGATGTTTGTAAAAGTGTGTACGCAGAAGAGAATAGCTCTGATTCTGACAGCATAGCATATGAAATTGAAAACTTCTATGACAATGGAACAAATGAGAGAGGTGTTAAAAATTTCCATGAGCTAAAGCAGATGTTTCATTGCACTTCTCTTTCAGGTATATCTGAGTGTGTCTTGAAGACCATGCAGCTTCTTGAACTTGGTAGATTGGAAGGTGACAAAGGATCTTCGGGCTTTGATACAAAGACAAAGTCATTCCAGCAGCGCTGGTTTTGTGTGAAGGCTGAGAAATCATTGGAGAAAACAGACAGTAAAGGTCATGAGACGAGGGCAGCTGGTGAAGATGGTGAAGTTTTTATTGAACGTGATAGTCTCATCACCTTGACTTGCAAGCGAGGTAAATCATCTTCTGTAGAGTCTTACAGGGTGCTTGCACTTTTCACAAAGCATTATAAAAGTGGTACCCTTCATATGATCCACAAAGGTTTATGTGGAAAAAGAATGCTACCAATGTGCGCTGTTTGGTCAGAATGATGGCAAAACATGGCTCATCTTGGAAAGATGTCGAGTTGGAGACGAATGGCGACTTTGGACCTACCGTAATTACTGGTGTATAAGAACCACCGGTGTATAAGAACCACCACTGCAAAATGACCAATTTCGACGGACATTTTCCGTTTCGGTCAATTAACACACTCTGTTGCCTCTAAACATAGGTCATTTAGATTCTCCTCATCGGGAGCAATACACCCATATGTTTTGGTCCACATGGGTCCCATTATTCACTGAGTTGCACTACTATGACCGAAAACTCACCACACATCACGCTCACAACAAACACACACATCACACGAACGAGCAATGGTTGAAAGGGTACATAGTGGCTACCTCCAAGTAAATAGGGTAATTTTTTCAGAAACATTTATTTTTTCATCGCTGTAGGGAGACTAACTTCAATCGTAGCATAAGAACCACTTATTGTATCTTTTGAAAATGACCGGACATTTTGTGGTTCTTATACACCAGTAATTACGGTAGCTGCATATTTTGTGTTTGCACTATGAATGAAATATTGAGTGTGGAGTCAAAGTTAGTTGAGGATGAAGTGTTATTTTGAGTGTTCCAATGCCAATTATCATGGCCTTTAAGCTAGAGAGTTAAAACATAATGTGTGCATGCTGAGATTTTTGAGATTTTGTGATACTAGTAGATCCGCCAAGTTTCAATGTTCATACCTGTTGTTCGGGGAATTCCCATGTGACGTAATGAAAAGTCAATGTCAAAATGCCATCGTTATTTAAAATACGCTAAAATATTTTTGTATTTCTTACGTTAGCTGTTCACGTGCATGCTAAACGTACGCGGCTTTAAAAAAGTTTCAATGTTTTTACGACATTGTAACTAAACCACATACATGAAGTGGTACTATTCCTATGCAGTACAGTCTCACTGGTGGGCGAACCACTCCGTAAGGTAGGTACCATACCATAACACATAATATATTGTTATTTATATACATATATATACATCTATATTTATTATATCTATCTTACCTAACCCACTAGTATTCAGGTTGGTGTGGTCAATAGTTATGATATCCATAACAAATAGCTAAGAAACAGCTACCGCATCACGACCATCACCACCACAACATCATCACCTTCGCTTTGCCAATAGAACCACTCTATATGATCATGAGGGTACTATCAACAGCACTAAAAACACTCATCCTGGCATCTTCTGTTGTTGTAACAGTTGCCCAAGACAATGATATTGGCACTCCCATGGGTGCCCTGGTTGGTGCTGTAGCTGCCACTGCAGTGGGTGCAGCGGCTTCTGCTTTTGCAACTGATGCAAGAGTTTCAGCAGAGGGTGTTGAAAAGGGATTTGTGTCAGATGGATCCAAACGTACCTACCATGAGAAGCTTGTCTTATTTTCTCGATTTCTACTAGAGAACCATCCCGAGTGTATTGCCGATGACCATCGTGATGAACTCTTTAACTATCACAAATATGACAAAGAAAAAGAGACAACTGGGAAGAAAAGCCGTCGAGTCCAACAGTACATGCAAAATGCTCTGAAGGCAGTGCACCCAGCAACTAGTCAACAACCTCACAATTCACCCATTAAAATTGATGGAGAGGGTGCCATTACATATGAGATAGTGCGAGGCTTCATGCAAACCAAAACAAACACCGTTAAAGTTGACCGTAACATTGCACAGAAGTATTTGAATGAGATTGATAATGGCGATGCAATAACTGATGACATGGTGGATGAGGGTACAGGCAAAGTCACGTTGTTTCTCTATCAGTCACACTCTACCTTCTCAGCAATTTGTAGTTCAATCTCTTACCTCTACAATTTGGCTGGGGTTGAGAGGCCAAAGCCGTACATCACAAAAATGAACAAGTTCATGGGAGGGATGAAACGTGTCACCCAAGCAGCTAAGCAACATCTTGGTTTGAAATTAACTGAAGGGAAATTGCCCATGCCTTTGAAGGTATACAACAACATTGCAAAGAAGCTTTTCTTCAGTGGAGAGAAGGAGGATGTTTTCTGTCACCTCTTTTTTGTTTTGGATTGGTACTTAATGAAATGAGCAGAGAATTGTGTAGGGGCAAAAATTAATCACATCTCTTTCAGAGATGATGCACTAGTTTTTGAGTTTGCCAAGACAAAAGGAAATCAGACTGGTGATGAGTTTGGTCCATGGCATGTGTATGCCAATCCAAAAGCTCCATGGATCTGTCCAGTGCTTGCATTTGCAAGGTATTTACTGTGTTATACTGGTGTTCTTTGTGGTGATGCACCATTATTTCAAGGTAGTGCCCAGTACAGCAGTTACCCGGCAGGGATGTATGTGTCGAGAGGGGAGCGAGGCAGTCGAAAGGGGTCGTGCCTGTATTGTTCTTTATTCCTTCGTTGGCGTTGAGGGAATTCAAGTGTTGTGTGAAAATAGCACAATGTTTACTAACCACTAAAATTACTGTGATAGGGCTTACACAGTTTTAGAGGTACTTAATTTCTCATTCATGTTCTCAACAAATAATCATACCACTACCCACCCTATAAAGTCATCAACATCCACCAACTGTGACACAGGTGGTGAGACAGCTTTCACCTTGTTCACTACTTAGCAGTGGTGCTTTCCTTGGCAGCACCATTTTTAGTCACATGGTGTGGTCAGTTGTGTTGGTGTGACTGAATTGGTGCGTCAGCGAAAGAATCGGTTATTTTCACATCATGTGGCTATTTTCACATTTTGAATATAACGTAATCTGTAGAAAATAACGTTGCCGTGAGAATATTACGTAATAATTTATGTTATTTTCTCACGACTAGGTTATTTTCACAACACCATAGTACATAAGATGGTAAAATATTGTTATTTTCTCACGACTAGGTTATTTTCTCATGACAATGTTATTTTCACATTGTGAAAATAACGCGAGCTTGTGAAAATAACAGCCTAATTTTCACAAGCTAGAGCTATTTTCACAAGAAAGAGTCATTCACGAAGGTAACACGTGTTTCCAAAAAGACTCCCTCGCTCGCTCATGATCTCAGTCGCACCTTCTCATCTTAGTTTCACATGTCTGCTGCGTCCGCGCCCAAAAATTGTTGAAAAGACACTGTGCAGGACACGTCCTGGACATGTCCTGGACACGTCCTGGACACCTCCAGGACATATCCTGGACATCTCGTCTTTTTAGTGTTTTCAAACGAGGACACAGGACATTCAATTTTGACACAGAGGACATGACAGGACATGAGAGGACATGGAGTGTTTACTTCATTTATAGGGTCCTTTTTGATACTTTCAGGTGAATATATCAAGAGTGTTGTTGTTGCATGTACATTACATTCATTTAAGTGCAATCCATAAGGATTGCAATACAAACATACTTAAGATACCTTGACATGTGCCTTGATACTGTTATGTAATGTATGTGAGTCAAAACTTCTGAGGACATGGGGCGGACATGGGACTCAACACTGACATATGTCCTTGTGTCCACAAAAAACCCACGTCCTGGAGAAATTAAGGACATAGGACACGTCCAAGGACACGTCCAGTACATGTCTAGGACATGTGAAACTAAGCTTCTCATCATCTCAAAAACTTATCCATTTTGGTCATGACCTCACACAGCATGGGATCATAATAAGACATGTGCTTGTGCCTCCCTGATTCAACTTTCAATTGAACATGGAGATCCACTATTTCCGGTGAATTGTAACCCTATGTTGTATTTTTCAATGTGATTTTTGGACTCCAATTGTGACTCAAACAGTACTATGTGGAAATTATGTGAGGAATAACAATTTTCCCTCAACCCCGTTCACGTGTTTGTTATTTGTTCGTTCGTTTTTTTGTTCCGTACATACCGTGATGTATGAGTAGGCTCGTAGGCATTTCTACTAGATTTATCGGCGCTTTTGTACAGTCAAAGTTAGTACAGTTCTACGTAATGTAAAAATGACATTGAAACTTGCTCCACTAGTAGATACTAGTACCAAACCCGCCCACCAATTAATTGTTACAGCAAAAGGTAGTACTCGGGTGCAAAAAAAAGTGGCCCAACTAGGCATTTCCTAGTGCCGGACGACCGGAACAAAAATTTGAAAATGCACCTGGGTACCACACACTCCGGGCAGAAGTTGTCATAGGTCCTCCATCACATAAGTATCGTACAGATCACCTACAGAGTCTGTCTGTTTTGGCAAACAAATATCAAATATCAACTAGTAAATCGTGCGTTAATCTATTCTAGGCCAGGCACGGACAAAATGTCTTTCTTTTCCGACAAAGCAGAGCAATGGCAAGTGCCATAGAGAACAGGGAAGTCAAGCATGGTTCTCTTCATACCTCTGTTGAGGCGCATTCAGCCCTGTGGCGGGCCAATCTCCTGAGGGATCACATTGGATCCTGTTCGGTCACTTCAAGATTGTTTCCTTGTTCATTATTCGTTTCCATTGATGCGATGCAGTGCGAGGTGCCATAGGTCGCCGCCTGGAGGGCAGAGTCGATCCCGGCTATCCAGTATTGCCTGTCAGCAGTGGTTCCTTCCCCTAGAAGGCCAAAATCGAGTTCCACCAGGTGCCTGTGTTGCGGTAGTAGGTCGTCAGGAGACGTTGTTAGTCTATCGAGTACGGCTTCCATTATGGAGTCATGTTCCTCGGGTGTTTTATTCTCCAGGAGCCGGATATGGACCCGGGCATTACGAAAGGTCCATTGATTGTGCGTGATGGCTAACACGTGATGGATGAATTGTGTGCTCCATGTCTTGATGTGGAGGCGTGTTTGCTTTCTTTGAAGGGATGCTTGCTGTAGTTCAAAGAGTTTCTTCCCGATGCGCCCTTCAAGGAAGTTGTCCCATCCTAGGATATCATGCTCCATTGCCCAATCATGAAGGTGGGGGTGAGGTGCCGCGATGTCAACCATCATTCCCTCCCCGTACGAGAGTAAGTACTGTTCGATGCACTCGACGAGGGCTATGTCACAGTGGGTAGATTCCATCCAATCCAGTAGTTTGTCTACGGATACCTGGAAAAGCTGTCGACGACCCGGGTTTGGGCATCTGGTAATATGGCTAGAGGACTCGCAAGCGCGCCCGCAACACGGGCATTGATGGCACTTGTCCTCATCAATTCTTGCCAGCTGTTTATTGGTCCCGTTGAATCCGGACACCTGTTTAGTAATCCATGTGCAAAACATGGCCGGGTATGAGTCCATTGCCTTGTGTACCGTCGGCCAGGCGATTGAGTGGAAGTTGTAGATGCTGACAATGCACCTACGCTGAAACAGGTCCCTGGCAACTTTCCCCCCCCCCCAAGAGTTGTATAATGCGGAGCTAAATGATGCAGTGATTTTCTTTCCATCAAGGACGACGCATACTGGTTCCAGTGGATAATATGGTTTGTGTCTGATGTCTTGGGCCGTATGACGGGTGAGGGACTCTTTCGCGTGGAAGTCTGCCATGACATTTAACTGTTGAGGCAGAGATAGGTCAGAGAAGGATATTTTATCATCCAAGTGACTGTAGACGTGTTTGTACTCAATGAGGATGGGAGAACTGGACAACGTCCGTCGTATCAAGGTGAGTAGGTCCGAATGGACCTGTTTCTCTGGGAGGTTTTGTATAGTGGTGGGCATGGGTGATTACTCCCATGTTGTCACAGTAAACTTTGCATCGCACGGGTAGTGAAGGCACCCAATCGCTGGTGAGTGCTCGGAGCACTGTCATTGCTATCACCCCCAGAAGTTCTCCACGATAATTGGATGCTGTGCTCGGGTCTGTGTACTCACAGAAACTCAAAACTGCGATGTTGCCGGTTGCGGTGCAGGTGAAAACAGTACTTGCTGAACACCGCGATGAATCTAAGTCAGGCATAAACGATCCATCATGACATATGGTCATTGTGCCTGTCCTGATGGCAACTTTCATCCATTCTCCTTCTCCCATCATGGAGAGACCCCTGGCAAAGCTGTGGGCTCCAAGGATATGTAGTTCTTTTCGTAGGCTGAACTCGCGGCTATCTGGCTGGGGTTGTAGCAAAGGCGATTGGGAGTGGACGATTAGACTGAGCTCCTGGGTGTGACTGACGGAGGCGATGTGTGTGCAGATAGGGATGCTAGTGGATAAAGTGTCTAAGATGAATTCTTGTCTCCCTCGAGTGGCGTATCGGGTGTGTTTCGGAAAATACACTCTGCTTTCCTGTCCGTGTTCCTGGCGTATTATGTAGTCCCTGGCGGTGTTGGTCATCCATATAACTTTGTCATGCGGTGGCCGGACATGAGTGCCCAATTTGGGAGAGAGACGGAAAGTGGGTGACGTGAGAAGGGCAATTGTTTCTTTCCATAATTTGAAGTCAGCCCGTGCCGGTTGCTCCAGTGGGAACACCATGTTGCTATCTTCCTGTTGCCCGGGATATAGCTTCTTTGGGTTGACCGTAACACCATCACATAACACCAGTTGGGACATCCAAAAGACTTTGTAGTACCGTCTTGCCCTATTGAAGCTTGCCCACTGTTTCCTTGGAATTGTGTTAGTAACTATATCCATTAGGACCCTGTCTCCCTGGCGGACATGTGGAACAGAGATGTCGGACAGTTCCAGGACGACTCCATAGTAATGAAGGTATTCCCAAAGTAACTTGAACCATGAATGAGTAGCGAGGAGGCCAAACTTATGGTAGTCCTTGGTGAGGAAGTTACCAGATAGCCCAATCTCGAGTTGGGTCAATTCGTAGACTGACCTGAGGGCATGACCCACTGTTGTCGTACTATCCCAATGTCGTTGAAGGTATTGGAGGGAGGTGGAAAGTTTCTCCAGGGACATTTGTGGAAGGCCAAGCCCTTGAAATGATGTTGGGAGTGTGCGCCATTCTTTGGTTATGTGTCGGTTGACTCCTAGAGCCGGGAGAAAGGTAAAATACCATGCCATGAATGCTGTGTCTAGTATCCGTCTCGGAGCCATGAGGGTGAGGAGTCCATACTTCACAGAGGGAAGTGCCTGCAGCCTAAAGCTGTGCCAGACTTTGGCAGGAGACAACGTGGTCGAGCTAACACGTGAGCTCCATCTTTTTCCTTTCGTTATCATATAGTCGAGTTGTTTCTGTCCATAGTTGTGCGGGCAAGACCAAACGCCAAGGACCTGTGATGCATCTGAAGGTCCCTTCAGTTGAATGAGGACTTCACTGCCATCCGGTTGAGGAATGGTGATTTTATGACAGGAGATCTCCCTTAGTGGCTTTAGTGAGGCAATCCCATGCTGAAACTTGTATGATAGCAAGTACCAGTAACATTTGGCTGGCTTGAGGTTACCGCCTGTCGATTGCAGGAGTTTTGCCCAATAAGTAGTCGCGACTTGAGTGTGCACCACAAACTCCTCCTCAGTGGTGGACTCACTCGAGGACATGTGTAGAAGGTCCGTATCGTCAACATAAAGCAGTGCTGCTATAGCCAGAAAGAGACAGGACCAACCAGATCGAAAATAGGCACCGAAACCCTTTGCTTTATAAGCAGCAACCATTACCGTGCTAATGGCGGTCCAGGCTGCCGGCGAGGCACCGCTGCCTTGAGCTAAACCCATGTATGGGCATTGGGCGGTTCTGCCGTAGCTAGTCTTTGCCATTCCAAATCCTGTTTTTAAATAAAACCTCATGAGTTGTATACAGACCAGGTAACATTTCACAAAGTTAAGTGGAACTCTCATAGCTTGGAGTGCAAAGCTACCGGCCGCGTGATTGACTGCATCATAGCAATTGGCTGCGTCGTTGCTGGAAATGGTGCTTGTTCTGTGCAGCGTGTTGGCTTGATCAAAGAATAACTGTTTCAACATGGAGGAGTCTGCTGCTGTTTTTCCGGCAATTGCGCCTTGTTCCACGGGGAGGACACCGTGAGTACTCATCCGGTGTATCATCTTTTTGGCAAATGTGGCTTTCAGCCACCAATTGAAGTCTGCTTCAAGAAGACAAATAGCCCGGAGCTTGTCAATGCTCGTGTTACCTGCTAACTTCTCTAACAAGACTGTGACTCCTTGGCGCCATCTGGTAAGCGGGTTCCCCCTACTCGCCGCAATGTTGATACTGGCTACTTGGAGATGGGTGAGTTCATCATCGGAACTCATGGCCCGGTAGTGGCCGAAATGTCGTCCACTTTTTGAAGAAGAAGTGTTCTCTTTGCTGGAGGCCCAGAAGGTTCGAAAATCGTCCGAAGTTACGCTGTTGGCTGGTTGGTCCACATCATTTAATTCCAGTCGGATCTGAGCTGCTGCTTTTAGTAGATCCACCGTGGCTGGGTCCCAGTCAGAGGAGAAGTCATATGTGTTCTCGAGAATTTGCTGTGCTGCCTCCGTGTCGCTCAAGTTTCCAATTACTGCCTTGAGGCTGTCTGCATCCAAGGGCGATCGTTTACCAAGTGAAAACCTGTCACCAAGGTGTTGGCCGCATATTTCTTCTACTTCATTTTGTGTGGAGTAATGGTGATCTGTGCCATCCAGAGATACTGCCACACTCAGTACAGATCTACCCCTTGGGTCCCGGACAACACGGTTGATATTTTGCTGCCTTAGCCGTCTGGCTTCATTCCGACTGATTCTTAGGATTTCTTGCACTGCCTCCTCGTCACCGCGTTCCTTTGCCAGGGAGAGCCGCCACTTGAGATGCTTTCGTCTGAGAGCTGGAGCTTGTGACTTTAGCTGGAAGAGCTCATGGAGGCATGCTTGCAGTCTTGCCATGATGTCCACCTTGGTGAGGTTAAGGGGAGTTTCGATGTTGGCTCGGCGGGCTGCTCTGCACATATTCCTAGTGTCGTGGACTTTGCCATCATGCCACCGGAGCAACCATTTCAAAACCGATCGCCTCCTCAACCATTGACCAACCGTCGGGCTATATTCAATGGAGCAACTGCGGAATTTTGTGCATTTCTTTTCGGCATTAGCCATAAATTCTCCCAGTTCTTTGTCCCAGTTGTCGTGTAGAATCTGTGATGCTGTTGGTGGAAGTGACAGCGATAATTCTCTTATCTTTTCCAACTTGTCGGGCATCTTGTGTTCTTGGACCAGGCGCTTCAGCGCCCTACAGTAGTTGCGCCTGACTCTTGTGATTTTGCACGTGAGTTGCCTAGAGGTTGGCCTCGCTATCGCCGGGTAGTCCCCGCCAAACAAGGAATTGGCTGATATTTCGACTACAAACACCCTGTGGTCGCCAACCCCATACCAGTGTGGGTAGCACATTGCATTGCCTTCCATCAGGCCTGGGCTACCAAAAATTGTGCTCAGTTTCCCAGTACCTCGAAAGTGAGAGTTTGGTACTTGCTCTCCTAGGGCCTGTTTTACCATACAAGTCATTTGTATCTCTTCATGTTGTAGGGCCAGAGCCAGAGGACCAGAGTAAACATCCTGGTTAGAATCAATGCACAGTATTACCTCCTCTCCTGCAAGGCGCCAAGTTTGTATCTGGGATGTGATGTTTTCAATCAGCATCGTTGAAGGATACCGGTGTTCACCCTTTGCCTGGAAGTACCGAGAATGTTGCTCCCAAACAGTTCGCCCCTTCGCCTGCCGGCCCGGTTTACAAGGCATATAACCACTAATATTCCGAGTCGACTTCTTCCCATTGCTCAGCCAGATCCACGACCAGCGACCAAGTCCAGTGGGGTCGGAGCCTTTGTCAGCTACCACGTCACTGAGGCGTCCCAATGCCGCTATAGCAGTGCCACCCGCTTGATCCCTATTGATCAACTCATTCACATTATTGGCTGCTACTCCAGATTTTGTGTTGCCTGGAGTGAGGAGGTGCAGGAATTGTTGCTCGGGCGGGATGAGCCGCCAATCACACTGGGACTCACAGCCGGCAATGACGTCAACCTGTAGGCTCCTTATGAGGTAGTTTAGTCGATCCATCTTCCATGTGTGGGTGCATATGCCTAAACTATTCCAGTTCTCAAACATCAATCGTATCCACCCCGCCGATTTACGTTCTGGCATGTAACCCACTCCTCCATCCTTGAGTAGGTCAATAAGGTGAGACATTTCTCGTTGTTCAGTGCTTGCTGCTACTTGCGCTGCGGATGTGGTGTGTGTGGTTCCTCGAGGGGAGTAGTAAAACTTCTCATCCACCTCTCTTCCCCTGTTTCTCACTTCTCTCATTATGTCATCGTCTGTTGGTTGGCAACGAAGACTGAATTTGTTGTAACCCGCTAAGAATTTTCAATATTTGCGTTTCATTTCAGTTGATGTTTGGCTATTGAGCCAAGCATCTCTCCGACTTTGGCTTTTGAGCTGCCGTTTGGTCCTGTGACGGCCGCTGTTTGAGGCTGCTTGTTGCCTATCCCCTTCCCCAGTGCTGGCACCAAGGGTACGTGGCGCCAGTCTACTGCTTAAGTTACCCCTGTCTCCTGCAGTAGAAGGAGAGGAGCCCGGACTAACATTGCCTCTCTGTGGTCCCGTCCGTATGGACACAGGAGGTCGAGCACTTGTATTTCCACCCCTACCCACCGCGCTCACATGGGTGGGGTGTGATGAAAAGATTATGTTCCCTGCGGAGCCACACCGCCTCCCTCATCCTGGGGACGGGTGGCTCCGCTTCCACTAAGGTGGGGGGAACCCTGCTGGGAGGTGAGCCCAGCAATCAGTTGAGTCAACTGCTGCATCTGTGCGCGAAGTGTGTTGATTTCCGCTGCCTGCTCAGCATTTCTTTCCTTTGTGTCCGCGAGCTGCTTGGCATACTCACGAGTTTTTAAGACTCGGTTCTGTGTAGCATCTGTGTTAACTGTTGAAGCAGCTACTGTGTCACCATCTCCTGTCAAGTTGGACACTCCACTCACTCGGCTGCCAACATCGCCTCCCTTTTCCTTTGGATTGTAGCCCAAGCTCTTGAGGAGTCCCTTCCGTACTGTGTCAGACATGTCAACAAAGGTGTTATTGGAGCCGGATTTTGCGTTGAGCTGCTGACGGAGATAGGGGTCATATCTGGCGTTATCGATGAGGTACGTGTCATACCGACTGGTGAAGTGAGAGGTGGCTTGGAGTGTATTGGGATCCCAGGATGATTGTGGGGCGAGTTGGGCCTTGTCAATGTAGAAAGAGCGCATAAGGCGGGAGCGTGTGCTTTCAGAATAACCCTTCTGGGCTAGCCAATGGTACATGAAGCACGCGAGATTGGAGACTTTGGCAAAGTTATATTTCTCCTTGTAGAGCTCGTCATTTTCTGGATCATACGCAACTACCATCCCCGAAATCCCAGTCTCTGGGCCCTTACAGACCATAACTGCTGTGTGGAAAATTTGTTGTCCGTTGACTCGGAGTTGCTGAAGCTCCTTACAGATGGTGGTTCGGGCATACGGAGGGCGGGGAGTTTCTTCCTTGCCAGTTGGGTTGCCTTTGGCATCAAGTACTTGGACAGGAGCCATTCAAACCTTGACTTCATAGTCATACAACTGGACTTCACTGCACTCTATCACTGTGGTTGCAATGTTGTAACCCATACTGATACGTCCGTGTGTGTGGTGGGCACACACTCTCTCCAGAGTTGGTTGGGATGGAGGGACAGGCATAATAAAGGCAGAAGGGCCGAATGTGTGTGCAAGGTCATGGGTGTCCGTCATCATAGTGAGAAGAGGATCGAGCCGTGCCCATGCTGCGTCGCTTGCTTCAATAAAGTAAGCAAATCGACTTGAGCGAGGGAAGGGGTCGAAAGAGAGCTGTTCCCTTTCAATTGGATCATCTGGGAGTCTGAGTTCCCGGATGGCCCTGGTAGTCACATGAACAGGAGGTAGGGGTTCGTCGTACCACTCAATGGTACTAAGGCGGCCATGGCGACATAACTTCTTTTCCATTTCTTTAAGGCGGTGTAAAAGGAGTTGCTTAACGCCATCAACACAGAGGTTGCTTTGCACACTGCATAGCATCTTCTTTGAGTTGGATTCCCAACATTGGAGAGCCTTAAGAGAAACTCTGACGTTGGACTTTCTGTTCATTGAGTCCAGAAGTGACTTTATATTGGGCAGGGCGGAGTAAAGGTTCAGAGTCACATACATTGATGTTGGGCCTTTACCTTCCTTGACTGCATCCCTCTTGGATTTCCTTCTCTTTTGATCAGTGTCATCGCTGCGTGCACAATTCCGGCGTGCCTCCAAGCGATTCTGTAGCTGTTGTTCTGAGATGGGATCCAAGGAGAACACGTAGGTGGAGGAAGATTGATACCACCCTTGAGCTGCGGCCCATGTTTTTGGCCAGTAGTCACAGGTCGAAGATATTAAATCAGGGAAGGGTTTGTTGTCTTCAGTTAGTCCTCGGGTGACAAATTTTGCTGACGGGTCAAGGCTTTGTACGTAGGAAAGAAGGTTTTTGGTTTCTGCCAGCATAACTTCGAGGTTATCCTTTCCTGATTGAAGCTGCACCTCGATATTGATCAGATGTTGGCCGCTTTTTGGGTCAATGATGGTGGAGGGACTTGTGCTGTGAGAGAGGGAAGAGCATGCGGTGGTGGAAGAATCCGTCGCAACTGTGGCTGGTGGAACGATGTCCTCTAAGTTTCGCTTGGGTGGGGGTTTTTCATCCCCTGAGTGCGCCGCTTCACCTTCAGATTCGTCGTCTACCCAATCTGGTTCATTCAAGCTGATCTGCAATTCTTTGGGTATGAATGGTTGTGGCTGCGGGGTATTCTTTTCTTTCCTTGCATGGTCCCCTTTGTCGCTCTCCATTTCTCCATCCTGACTGCAGCCTTCCTTTCCTGGCTCATCGGTATTCTCTGCTCCATTATCTATCAATCCTGACACACCGTTGTGGCTGGAGTCAGAGTTGGACTCAGTGGGGGTTTTCAGTTGTCCAGCCCTAGAGGATTGCTTGAGTGCAGGTAGTTTTTTGGCTGTTTGCTCGTCCATGTCGTCTTCGTCCCTTAGGGGATCAAATTTGTTATGTGTTGCTGTCGAAAGAGTTTTCTTATGTGGCGGAGGTGTCTTCCCAAAGCTAATTCTCTTCTTATGCATGTACGTTCCTCGTTGGCCAACTGGGATCCACTTTGAATCCGGATGAGGAGGTGTACTGGACAGGTCGAATGAGTGGAAGGTTTTGCCATCAATGGAGATGTAAATCAACTGGAGCTTGTTGTCACTGCGAGCAAGTCGGAAAGGACCGAGCTGTGTCTTTAGGAGGGTGTTGGACTGTTGGGCCAGATTGAGCTGCGATACCACCAGTTTTGGTCCCACATAACAGAGCAGCCTATAGGTGGTGACATCGTCTGTGTCGAAGGTGAAATCACCCGTAGAGATGAGGTAATCAGCGGTTAGGAAGGAGAGCGCTTTCTTCCCTTTGCTGTTCATGATTTCCAAGACTTCTGGAAGGGGTGATGGAGAGAGGTGAAATGGGCCCCATTTGGGGTGGGCCTGGGAGCGATCTTGTTGTTTGCACTTGAGTGTTTTGGCTCGAAGTTCTTCCTCAAGTGCACAACTGTTATATTTGACGATGTGCGTCCTAGTGAATTCGTCGTCCTCATTGAAATCGTATGGTAGATACTGTGCAGGAGTTGGAGGAGGAGGGTCTTGAATGAGAGCCTCATACACCTGCTGATCCAGGAGATTGATTTCGGCTCCGTCAGCTTCCTCGTCGAGGGTTTGGATTTCATTGGATGTGTTGGTAGTCTTCTTCTTTGGAGGTTTACCAAATTTGTCTTCCAATCGTGCCGGTTTCAGCTCCGTATCGAGGATTGCATTGTCATCTGTAACCACTGGGTCAGTGCGCTTCGTGCCGGGAGGAGTGATAGTGGGTGAGTTTACTGCAGCCCGCTTGTTACCTGCTACTCGTGGAGGAGAGTTGTCGTGCATGGCGACGTCTTCACTCATAGTGGCTGTTGAAGGACAAGGGGTATAAACAGTGGAGACGGGAGCGTAGGTGCTTTGGGGTGAGAATCTGGCAGACAATGGTGTTGACTTGGTTTGATGGATGGTTGATGGTAGAAACTCGTGTAGTAACCACGTGGTGAAAGTCGAATCGGTGAGAAATCGTGAAATAACGATGGATTTCAGTGTAGTTAAAGCGTCGAGGGATCTAGAGGAGGAGGGGAGCACATTGATGTGCAAATCGGAGATGTGAAGTGGATGTGTGTAGAGTTTGGAGGGAGGAAAACCACCATGGTGTCCGAAATGGCGATCGTGTCTCTGCTGCCAAGATGGCATTATACTGGTTCCTACGTAAATTTTGGAGATTTTTATCATGTGTTCTAGTAAGTCGGTAGATGTGCGTGACTTCCCTGCTTCGGAAAAGTCTGTTTTGGCAAACAGCAGAGACAAAGCTCGTCTAGTCCAAAGTGGTCGTCCAAGTTCGAAGTATCATAGGCTCCAAGCAGACATTCAAGGCAAACGATTCTGTATCATCTGATCATACGGATCTATGGGTGGCAGGATGGCTTCCAAACGACTCGTTCATCACTTGCTCAACATCCCCGGCAGAGTCCTGCCGACAAGACTCTCTCGCCATCGTAGGATCCCATTCCCTGCCGACATCAAACGATTCTCGGCAGATTCCTCTTCTTCGCAGCTGAGGCGAAGACGCCGGCGAAACCCCGGTCCATCGGACAGTGACGGCGGCCTCTCGACCAACAACGCCCCGAGCATCGCCAGCAGCGAGTCGGCATCGCCCGCGTCGCCGTTCACCCCCGTCAACGAGCACGGCGCGCCCCTCTCCTCCGACGAATACCTGTCGCTCGCCTCTCTTTCGCCCTGGGTGCCCTGTCCCGACGTGGTCATCAAGCGACTGTTCGAAATTGCCTCTGCTTCGGCTGCCGACCGACATGTCGATTTAGGATGCGGCGATGGCCGGCTCAATTTCGCCGCTGTGGGATTTCCGCATCACGTGTCCTACAGCTTGGGCATTGATGTGGATCAAAACGTCTTGGAGAGGGGGAGGATCAGGCTCCAAAAGAGGTTTGTGCCCACTTGGAACCACAATGATGTCGACAACTTGACCGAGACTGCCGGGCTCGTCGGGGACCGGATCAAGAGCGAGATGGAGAGGTTGGAGTTTGTTCAAGGGGATTTGATTCAGCTGGTCAAACGACAGAAGGAATTATACCATCAAAGGCTACGAGACAAAACGTCATCTGGCACCAATCATCAACATGATGGTCCAAGATTGTTGCAACCAAAACCATTTAATCTGGCTGATACACACAATCGAGATTGGTCCAAAGAAGATCAAATTACCGGCAAAATCTCGTCCTCCACCGTAATCACAATGTATTTTGTCCACGAGGCACTGCGACAACTTAAACCGTACCTTGCCTCACTGCTGGGCGGTAAAGAAAACGTAAGAGTTATTACCGTCGGGTATGAAATGGAGGGGTGGGATCCCGATTGGGCGGAACGGGTTTTGGATTTGACTGTTTTCAGATATGATATGAGCAAGATTAGTGCGGATCCTGAAGAGTGGAGGTTAGAGGATGATAAGGTTAATGGAACTGGCGGGTTGGAAAAGAACATGAATTCTAAAGATCATAGAGCCCTTGATTTGTACGATCAAGAAGAAGAAATGTCCTCAAACCTACGTCAACAGAAACACCAACAAGACATGGATCTTCTCCACTCCAACCTGCGCATACACCACGATCAAGAACTGGACGACTTTGCCTCGTTTCGTGCCAAACGTAAGGCCATGGAACATTCTTCCTCGTCCCTCAATCACACAGCAGCAGAAGAATGGGAAATGATGGAGGGGGGATGGGATTTCGATGAAGAGGAAGATTTGCAGATGATGATGAGGGCGGAGGAGAAAAATCGAATGGAGGAGAAGATGGCCGGGCGGAGGAGATTGATGGCTGGATTGGACACGGAGAAGGATGATAAAAAGTCGGCTAGGCCTGTTTGGAAAAAGCCCGAATAATAATATTGACACATTTGGATGGAAGGCTACGGATTCGTGGCACATCTTGTAGGGGAGATGTACGAATCAGACCTTGACTTGTATTTATCAAACACTGCATTGGGACAGATATGGTCATAAGAATCGTGTACCATTTGAACTACGATTTGTAAATTGTGTCAAACCACAATGATTATCCTTCTTTATTTAAATGATTACCATTCTTTATTTATGTAGGTGATTGCTAGTGTCTGGCTTGTTTTTGTGGTTGTGAAGAATGTAAGAATATCCAGCAATTCTTCTTTCCCATGTTGAAATCTTGCAGATTTTAGTCTAATTAATACAACATATGAGGGATGAACATACAGATCTTTTTCCTAATTATGACTTGTTTCTTGTCATAGACAAATTAAGAGCAACAAGGTTCAACAATGGACTGTAAAAATGTCGGTCCTTACTATTTCGAGGGCAATAAAATCTCATAAATAGCCCTTCATTATGGTGTATGTATTAGGCTAACACTAATAGTTACACCAGTCACTGTATTTCCCCCCCCCATCACTGAAGGCCATTTTTGAACCATAGCCAGCCCACGTTTAACATACCACTGACCAGGCCACCCTTTGCTTTTTAGCCCAGCTGTCTTTAGCCACCATCTGGGTATGGGGAATCATGGCATCCAGGAGGTATTTAGTTATTGTACCCATTATCTAGTGAACCGCAAGATAAACATTTACCATCATGATTGTCAATACAAATATGACAAATCATATTTTAAGATAAGAAATGTCAATTTATTGAGAACAGGAAGTGGAACTGCTTCTGGTGGATGCAGGAAAAATTAGCCTATTTGCAAAGGCAAACGCCATGTGGTGATTACAGTGGTCAAGGATGTAACATTGACGTGAAATGAGATGCAGACATGCAGTACCATGCTGCACTGCAATCATTGAAGCAGGATGTATGTCACTCCTGTCGTTCCCCCTCAACGATGAACTACAAGGAGGACTCATAGATCCTTTTGCTCCCAATTTTGGTGGCTATGACAACATTCTAAAGTTCTGCTGAGGCATTTCTGTTTGGGGAAAAGTCAACTTCCCCAGTTCAGGAAGAAGAATTATTCCCCACTTCGGTAACTGCCCAGTGGGCAACACTTCATTCTTGACAGGTTCATTTACCTGCTGGTAGAGCAGGTGGGAAGCGGGTTGAAGACAAGCTGAAGGTAACTCTTCCTACAATACCT
The DNA here is from genome assembly GCA_013187285.1 of Cyclotella cryptica. Classification (NCBI taxonomy): domain Eukaryota; phylum Bacillariophyta; class Thalassiosirophyceae; order Thalassiosirales; family Thalassiosiraceae; genus Cyclotella; species Cyclotella cryptica. Next base: position 78,223 of record JABMIG010000268.1, on the reverse strand, counting down.
ATTACCTACTAGCTCTTACTGCAGGCATATCAGTTGCCTACCAGACAGCCTTGGACAAGCTTGGACAGCTATCGGACCACATCAGACCTCAAACATAAATATTTTATTCTGGCTAGCTCCTCGTCTCAGTGGAGCCCGAGTAAGATCAAGATGCATTGTCAGTATTACATTGAGTGATCGCCAAGTAACACGTGCATGAAGTCTGGTGCCCGTGCTTGACAAGGTGGGACCCAAAACTTAAACATAAGGTCAATTATGGTCAAGTCGTTGCGGCCTGTTGGGGGTCTCATTGGTTGCAGGCATCATGGTGACCATGCATCATCAATAATGATATTTTCGCATCGTATCTATGACAAACACCAAGCAACAAATGCAGCTAATGTAAACAATAACTTCCCACTATCATTTCATTCAAAACACACTTTAGTGCGCTGTGACACAATCAGTGTTGAAACACGCAGAATTAGAGGCTCAATGGTGCCATTAAGGCGACCAATCAAATGTATCGACAGATTTTGTCATTGAAACCACCTCAAGTCTTCTTCAGTTCCTACACTCAAAGAAAACTAGTCGCAAAAGATTTCAAATCTATCGACAATCTTTTACAAATGACATTCAAAAACAAAAATAACTGTGAACCTGCAGCACTTTGGTCCTCTATTCCACGTCTATTGTCTAAGGCTGGAACAGATCAATCAGGTCAAACAGAGCATTGCACTCTAGGTGCAGACCTAGTAATTCAATGCAAGCAGCGGATAATTTCCTTGCTTGAACATACAATCAACTCAATCGAATCACTCAGTTCAAAAGAACTTGCGACAATCGTGCTTGGATTGGCTGACATTGTACAAAATGTACGAGATGCAAAAGGACAAAAACAGAGTAAGCGGAATAGCAACTGCCATCAAGCATTTTTAATGTTCTGCTTGATGACAGATCCAACCCAAAAGAAAGTCTTTTCCATCCCTTTGCAAGAGCTTCGAGTTATATAATGCAACTATTTGATTCACAATGCTCAACCCACCTATCCCGCTCTTATGTATTGCTTCATTATGGGGACATTGCACGTAACACAATGGAACAAGTGGATCGATTCAATCCACTGAGTTTAACAAAAATATTATGATCCTTTGCAATTTTGAAGGTGTCTCACTCCAATCTTTTCCAGTCGGTGGGAAATGCAGTGACTTGGATTCCAGAATTGGTTGTATACAATGCAAAAAGTATAATGGACTTAGTATGGGCATACACAACACTAGATGAATCACATCCCAAATTATGTAAAAAAGTTGCACAATACATTGTCAACAGTGATGGCATAGTATTCAATCCTCATGAACTCTCAACAATTGCTTGGGCATTTGCTCCTCTTAACGAACTGCATCCAGAATTGTTTCCGAAGATTGGAGGCATCATTGTTGCCTCAAATTTGAAATTATGTGCACTCAGAGCCCAAGATCTCACAAATGCAATATGGGCATTTGCTGCACTCAATGTACAACATTCTAGTCTATTCACAAAAGCTGGAGATGCTATTCTTGAAATACGTGATTGCACTCTCTTGGAACCTCAAGATTTTTCAAATGCTGCTTGGGCGTTCGCGTCGACCAATACACAACATCCACATCTTTTCAAGAAGATTGGGGATTCAATGGCCTTCAGTAACTTAGACGCATGCGCTCCTCTAGTCTGGGCATACACACATGTAAATATCTCACATTCTGGTCTTTTCAAAAATGTTGCAGAGAGTATTCTTGCACGAGATGACTTCAAGTCTTTCAATTCTAAAGAAATATCAAACATTGCTTGGGCATATACTTCTCTGAATGAATGGCATTCTTGTTTATTTGAAAAACTAGTTGAAGGGGGACTTCACAACATTTAGCACTCAAGATCTATCAAATGTAGCATGGTTGTGTGCGTCTGTAAATCAACCACCATCCAGATTTTCAATGAAAGCGGCAGATGCTATCGCTTCTCGGAACGATTTTACCTTACTAAACCCCGAAGATCTTTTAAAATTAGTCTGGGCGTATGCGACAGCTAAAGTGTCGCATCCTGTTTTACTAGCAAGTTGGATACAACTTGAAGTCTGTCAACCCTCAATCATTTTCAAAAACAGTGTGGGCATATGCAACTCTGCAGGAATTCCATCTTAATTTGTTCAAGAGTATGGGAGAGAACTTCTTTGAATTAGATGACTTGACACCATTCAGCTATCAAGATGTAGTGCATCTGTTATGGGCCTATTCATTAGCAAGTACTCAAAATCCCGTTTGGTTTGCCTTGGTAGGAAAAGCAATTGTTGCAAATGAGCATTATATCATTCTATTTGAAGAGATTGGTGACAGGTTAATTACATCATCAAATTCAAGTTCTCAGTTTCTTTCAATTGCTGTTCGTGCATTTGCTTACGCAAATGTGATTCTCCGTTTTTTCACTGGGTTGAGAATGTGACTACTTCGAGCGATGACTTTAAGATCTTGACGGTGCGAGCTCTTTCGAGCATAGCTTGGGCATATGCAAGTGTGAATATGACCCATCCTAGTCTATTAGATAAAGTTGGAACTTGCATTGTTGCTCGAGATGACCTATCAAGTTTTACTCCTTGGATGCTTTCTGAAATGATCTGTTCTTATGCGACACTCGACAAATCAAATCTTGGATTGTTCAAGACAGTTGGAGATACTATCGTGGCTATGAATGATATGAGTACATTTACACTTTTTGATCTTTCAAGCATCCTGTGGGCATATGCTACCGCCAAAGTAGCCCACAATTGTCTGTATAAAAAAGTTGAAGAAGCTGTTCTTTCCCGAGATGATATAAGCGTTCTAACTCCTCGGGGTTTTTCCAAGATAGCATGGGCATATATCACTGCAGCAACGATGCATTCAAGTCTCTTTAGGAAAATCGGTCATGAATGCCCTCATTTATTCTATGACACTGGAGACGCAATTGCCGAATCAAATGATTACCCTAACCCTAACCCTAACATCATGTGGGCGTTTGCAACTGCCAATGTTATGCATCATGGTCTTTTTGAGAGAGTGTCACAAGCTGTTGCTGTGTATGATATTATGAAAATGGACAATCCACAAGCTCTACTGAGGTTAGCATTGGCATATGCCCTGAGATTTGAAGGGAACCAGAGAAAAACGACTGTCCGTTGCTTATTGCGGAGGATTGGTGATGTTATTGTTGCTCGGGCTGACAACGACTTGATCTCTAATACTTCTGAAGATCTCTCAAAAGCATTTTGGGCTTACACAAGAACAAATGTGCAGCACCCCGGTTTATTCAGGAAGATTGGAGATGTGCTTTTTAATTCAGAAGATTTGAGCGGTCTCACACATCGAGATGTTTTCAGCATAGTATGGGCATTCGATACTGCATGTGAGTCTCAACCTGACTTACTCAAAAAGATCGCTGAAGTTATTGCACGGCTTGGTGGACTTTAAATCTTTGACTCAAATCAGATTGCCCACATGGCAAGAGCATGCGCTGTATCGAATGTTGATTCGCCACTGATTTTCAACGACGAGTTCATAAGATCACTTCACGACAAAAGATGGAATTCGCTCATCATGAGATGAGTCTGTTGCATCAATGGCATCTTTGGCAAACAGGAGAAAGATCAAAACCAGGTCTTCCTATATCGCTTGAAGACAAATGTCGTCAAGCATTCATCAGAACTCATGTGAAATCTTCTGATCTCCAAAAAGATGTTTTAACAGAATTGATTTTTATTGGTGTCAATCCAGTAGAAGAATTTATCGCACAAAGCGGTTATAGACTAGATGCTTTAGTTGAAGTAAACGGAAGTAAGTTGCTGTCGAAGTTGATGGTCCGTCTCATTTTATTCGCAAGAAGCCCAATGAATGGACGCTTTTAAAGCGCAGATTAGTTCCTGCAAATGATGGCATTCCGATTGTGTCCGTGCCATATTGGGATTGGAATAAATTGGGAGGAGATCAAAGCAGAAAGCAGCAGTATCTTCGACCTCTACTTGGTTTAAGTAAGTGAAGGAGACTAGACCGCAAAATTATTCAGTCAAGGTACTCTGGCAAGTTTATTGCTGCTGTAGCGCTTTTCTTTCTCTGATAGATATCTATAGTAGACTCCCAAATTAAAGAGTAGTAGGCAACAAGCTGAGACAAGTGCAAGCATATATAACGACATCTTCACCTCGCACTTCAGCTCTTGTGCGGCGTGGAGAGACGTTACCGTAGCAACAACCCCAGGCAATCTGAATATGCTCGTTCTATCGCTGCTATGGCTTCTTTACTTTACTTTCTCAGATAGGATGCAATCATATTAAATGCACATTTTCACCAGGTATTTCGCCTCTTCTTTGGCTGCGAGAACTCTTACCGAGCATTCAATCCGATCAATCTGACAATGCTTTTCGAATGAGATTGATGAGCGAGATGCCGCACAAAGAGGCATACAACATCAAACTTTTCAATACGTTGTGGTCTGCAAGTTCAGTATGCTGCCGGAAATGGCGACTTCTCATCTTGTGTTCAAGGAAAATTGTGACGGAATCAGGTAAGTTCGTGTTGTTTGTTGTTGTTGTCTATGCCACGTTATGTATTTACGTTGTTGCCAACGAGATCCCCAACACGTGAAAGGTAAACATGCTGTTACCCGCCCTATTATGAAACCAAAGAACATCGACAATGACGCAGTCAATAAATAGGCTATCTTCATTGGACAGTCCAATTCATGAGAAAGCGTAAATTACGACTGAAGCAGTAGACCACCTATCATACCTGCAAGCAACACAAAAATGCTTTTTTTCAATAACTTCTGACCGGGTATCAACGCCAATGTGCTTGCCTTAATACACATAGGCACACCCATTGCAACAGAAATCGCGTATACAGGAGGAGAGGAGGCAAACATGCGCCAGTAATGAGGCAATACAGTCAAGGCCACATTTATGAGGGCAACAAGGCCGTAGGCAATTCTTTGACACAGTTTTTCCCCAATTACCAAAGGAAGAGTTTGTTTTTCATTTCGGTCCACATCCACGTCCTCTATATCTTTCAGAATCTCCCGTGATACCTGCAAAGGGAATCCAATAGCAGCCAATTGATACAATTCAGCGATGACTGCATTGTCTAATACATCAGTCGCGCCAAGGAAAGAAGCCCCAACCAATGGAGATACAGCGAGCCACCCGCATATGAAATTCTTGATCAAAAATAGCTTTTGCATTCCGAATGCATAGCTCGCCATCAATACCAGATTCAATGTATTCCAGAGCAAAAAACGTGTTCCTCCCGATGGTGTTGCAAGCTTGGCAACGATCAAGGATAAACACGAGAGCACGAAACAAAAAATCCAACCATCTCTCGTCGAAATTCGCCCCGATGCAATCGACCTATGTTGTTTTTTATTGTGCTGCATATCCACCGACGCATCTGCGCAGTCGTTCATCGCCATTCCTGCCCCGTAACTAAGGTAAATCGACAATGATGCCAAGACCAAACTTGGGACATCTCGGAAGAAGGTTGGCGGGTCACCAGGAATCCTATGATGACGAAGAATGACCAGTCTACCGACGAGAAAGCCCCCGACAGCTTGGAGAGTTGTAATCGGTCTCAAAAGACTGATGTAGTCATGTATCGACGCCGTGCCATTTTCCCTGTCTGAATTATTGAAGGAGTTAGAACGCACAGAAATGCGACCATTGGAGAATGATGGTTGTGTGACGATGAACCGCCGTTGGCTTGGCCGCGGAACATTAAGGATGGAGTTTGTCGTTAGCGCTTTTGCAAAACGAGAACAAACCAAAATAATGATCGGAGTGATTCGCATGGGATTGATCGAATGCGATCGGTACAATACAATATTTGGAGAGATGTGGAGGGTGTTCGGAGGGCTTTCGGAGGGTATTTTGAGGGTGTTTGGAGGGTGTTCGGATATTGTATGGTATGCTGTATGGGTGTACAGTGAGGACGCACTGGGTGACTACCGTAATTCGATTTTTCGGTCACATGCCCAAAAATCCCCAATATTTGACCTGGTCAAACCCGATGCCCCCCCCCCTCTTTTTGGCTAGACCCGGTCAAACCGAAAAAAAATCTAGGCAAAAAGGGGGGGTGTCCGGACACCCCCCCTTTTTGCCCAGATCGCATTTAGCCAGAATCTGGCCTCAATTTCTCGTTCTATCACGCACAAAACGCGAGCGATGTCAGATGACGACGACTCTGCCAGCTTGGACCTCCACCGGGTGGCGGCAGGACAATGATCATGACAGATCAGCATGGGCTAGTGCAGTGAAAGCGCCGAGCAGAGGAATTGTTTAACAATGTTTTAACGATATTTTTCGCTGTGACGCAGTAGTGTTAGTTATACTTTAAAGAGAGAAAGCATGTTTTAAGACACAATTGTATTTTAGATTAGTTTATTAACCACAGCAGCAGCAGTAGTATTCCCGTCCACCTTCCTTCTCATCTCCACCTGACATACCCCACTCTCACCGTCATCTTCTACCGCACATTCCCCTCAAACACCGCCATCAAACCGTTTCACACTCTTCCCCTCCACATCCATCTTCGAAAAGAAATGTCGTGCATACAATTTGCGCAATCAACAGAGGAAGGTGATGCAACATTCGAGTGTGGTTTGTATCATGTCAACCCCACAAAATCATAACCCATTGACATAGGCCAAGAATCAGCCATTTTTGTACCCTAGGGTACAAAACCTAAATAGAGCATGAATCAGCCTTTTTTGTACCCCTGGGTACAAAACCTAAATAGGAGCATTCTCAGGACCCCAAGTAGGAGAGTCCACCTCCCGGCGGCATGGACTCCCCAACATGGAAGTTCAGAACCCCAAACAAGAGAACACTCTGGAGTAAGATCTAAGCATCTATCAGAAGGGTATGAACATACCATATTGTGTAGAAACCTACACCATGATCGTTTGCATCGTTTGATTGGAATGCAGTTCCACTGCCTTTCCATCCTCACAATAACACAAAATATAGCTCATAAAATCAATTCTTCGACACCTGTCGAAACTACCTATAATTTTCGCGTGATATTTTTACGACGATTTTCGGCTCAGGTCACTATCTATAGATAACGGTGGTGCGACCTTCGCGCACCGAAGCCATCGACATCCAAACCTTCCGACACGAGGTACGCTAACAATTTTTTATCGCGAGCGGCAATTTTAACTTTTCGCACCAGCGATACGTTTTTTTGCACGATCGACGATTTACCAAAATCAGCTACGCGATCGACCAATTCCTACGGTTTCGCGATCTACGAGCTCTCCAAAATAATCCCGCGATCAGCGAGCATCAGCGATAAACTTCGAGCGATCGACTTCTGCGATCGGGATTCCTACGAGTCGGATTAATTTCGTGATCGAGAATTCTCGCGAAATACCTTGGAGCAAGACTTTCAAGAAATAAAAGCCGACGAAGAAAAATTTAAAAATAAAAAATAAAAAATTCTTTTTCGAGCTAACCTCAACAGGGCACCCAAGACCTTCTTCAAGGCCTTGTTTTATAATACGCCCTTGGCGAGGCAATCAAGAGGATGTCGACCAGCAAATCAAGCCCAGAAGGACTCAAGCCACAGGAGTGTGAACGGAGTTCAGGGAGGTCCAAGCCACCCATTTCCTACATTCCCACTGCCATGGACACCCGAAGGTAATCAACAAAATCAAGGTCTCCAACAAAATGACCTTGTCTGTCACCGTCTTCGATGAGGGAAGTCCTGAACAGTTCCTCAACCATGTCCAGACCTCGATGGAAATAATTTCCCAGAGAGGCTTAGACACGGACTACGGGAAGCCTGTAAGGCAGATGCAAAGGCTGAGGCAAAACTGACTGCGCCACTGCGCCAAAGCCAAGTTCAAGGGGACGGATGAAAATTCCCCGTCCTCCAGTCGTGGAACAAAGCAACTGCTGCTAAAATCCACACCAGTGAGGCCCTAGTGTCCGCTGGCCAAGCGATCTTCCTGCAGTACTCCACTCAATTGTCGGAGACTGCCCGTCGCCCTTGGACCACCATCGCTGGGGAGCAAATCAATTGCGAACCCTGGACCGATGTGTATGGGACTGAGCATCCCACAAAACGCCCGCATCTTGGACCTCCTTTCAGGAGTGTGTCCAGTTGCACCTGCAGACCGCCTTCAGGACGGATGCAGCGGAGCAAGAACGCTTCTACATCAGCAATGGGCTGAAGAAACCAAACAGGGTACCCACCAGGGACTTTGTGCAGAGGATCCAGCCTTTAACGGGTATGTGGAACTCTTGCCGTGCCTGTTTTACTCTTCCAAGGCTGCAAAGTCTACGAAAGTATGCGGGCCATTTGATGATGCCGACTTGGCAAGCCACATCCTCAGGATGGTTCCTAGGAACTGGCAGGACCAATATGAGCTCAGTGGAGCTTTGGTACCACAGAGTGTCAGGGAACTTCTCAAGTCCTTGAACGCATCGAGAAGGCCTACCCCACCGAGAAGGTTGGAGAAGGACCCAAGACCGTAGCCAAGGCTAACGACTCATCTAGGAAGAAGATGGTCTCTTTTAGTGACCGGATTCGAAGAAACGCCGCACAGAGAAGTACTGTTCTCTGCAAGAAACATGGGGCGCACATACCACCCACAACACCGGATTGCCGGAAGTATGACTCAATGGGACCCCAAGTCAAGCTTCAAGGGGAGAAAACCAAATGGAAACTCTCGTGGACTAGAGAGACCTGCTCGAGGAGGAAGTAGCTATGCGCAGCTATCCGCTAAAATCGACAAACTTACCAAGTCCAACAAGAAAATGAAACGCGCTATCGAAAAAAGAAGCGTAAGCATCACGAAATGAGCGACAGTGATGATTCAGACTCATCTTGAGATGATGGGTTGGGGAGTACTAAGAAATTGTGTAGTAAAATCGATTGTAATGAAATGATTAACACTTATCTTAGTCCGATTAAGACTTCCCCACGTGCCAACATAACATTTTCTGGTTCAAACAAGACATGTTCGAACCTGGCAGAAGACCTAGGAAATCTTCCAGTCAACCTTACACAGAGTGAAACAATAACCGAATTGTCGGACCCCGAACTGTCGGGTGACCTTTTCAATAGTGTGAACCCCTTCGACAGGTAAAGAAGGGCAGGTCACTACTGTAGTAGCACAAGCACGCTATAAAGCGACTGAAAATCCAGCCCGTAAGAATATCGAACACTCTACAGGGCGTCGTACCAGTAACACAGTCATCAGGATCCTACTAGACAGTGGATCTGATGGTGATCTCCTGTTCCATGCAAAAGGAACGGAGAAACGCTTTCCTACTTGACTAGGCAGGTGCCAAAGTCTTGGCGCACGTCGAATGGGAGCTTCCTAACCAAAGGAAGGAGCGAAGTCAACTTAAAGTTCTTTGAGTATTCGAACAGTAAGGAGTACACAGTGACTCCTGACGTAGTAGAGTATGATAAGAAAAAGATGGCTAAGCCAGCGCTCGACCTCATTCTTGGATGTCAAACCATGAAAGAGCTCGAATTGTTCTAGATTTTCGAACAAAAGAAATAACCATTGATCACATCATTTTGCCAATGAGAGACATCAATAGTCTGACCTCATCAAACTTGGATAAAGCCTGGGCTGTTAACAACAGCATGGCAAATGAACCGCAAAGTACGCAGGAAGCGACACAGCGGGTAGTTAAAATCCTAGATGCAAATTATAAAAAGGCAGACCTCCAATCAATTGTTAGCACCAATTGTACTCACCTAAGTCTCCAAGACCAAAACTCGCTTGCTGGAGTTACTCACAGAATTTGAGGAACTTTTGACGGAACACTAGGTGATTGGAACACAGAGCCTGTGTCCTTCGAACTTAAGGAGGGCGCAAAGCCATATCATGGCAAGGCATACCCAGTACCAAAATCTCGCAAAGAAACAACTATCAAAGAACTGAATAGATTATGCGAACTGGGAGTGGTAGAGTTTCAGCCCGAATCGGAATGGGCGCCACCATCATTTATCACTGGAAAACAAGACGGAACTGTACGCTTTCTCACTGATTTTAGAGAAGTAAATAAACGACTAGTCCGAAAGCCGCTTCCATTACCCAAAATCAGTACAGTCCTGCAAGAGCTAGAAGGATTTACCTATGCTACAACCCTAGATTTAAACATGGGTTATTATACCATTAGACTGGATCCCGATTCATCCAAAATATGTACCCTCATTTTCCCATGGGGCAAGTATTCTTACCTCCGCTTGCCAATGGGCATCGCAGGTTCACCAGACATCTTTCAAGCAAAAATGTCAACACTAATGGGAGCCTTAGAGTTCGTGACGAGCTTACCTTGATGATTTGTTATGCATCACAAAGGCAAACCTGGAAGACCACCTTGACAAATTGAAAATGGTGCTTACCAGGCTACGCGAGGCGGGCTTGCGAATCAACGCCCGAAAGTCGCCATTCTGCACCTTTGAAACAGAATATCTAGGTTATACCCTCACACGAACAGGGATTAAACCACAGCAGAAAAGGTACAAGCGATTCTCGCGATTTCATCGCCGAAAAATGTCAAAGACCTCCGTAAGTTCCTGGGCATGGTCCAGTACTATAGAGATCTTTGGGCAAGACGCAGCGAAGTGCTTGCCCCACTCACCTCACTGGTAGGAGAGTGCGGTCACACCAAGGTCACCAGAGCCAACAAGACGAAGAAACGCCCATGGTACTGGGACACGGTGCATCAAAAGCATTCGATGACGTTAAGACTTCAATTGCCAAGGATGTAGTCTTAGCCTATCCCGATTATTCAATGGAATTTGAGATATATACTGATGCCTCGTCTAAACAACTAGGATCAGTTATCACCCAGGGTAATAGGCCCCTTGCGTTCTTCAGCAGGAAGCTGTCGATGACGCAACAGAAGTACAGCGTGACCGAACTAGAACTACTGGCCATAGTGGAAACACTCAAGGAGTTCAAAGGCATGTTGTGGGGACAAAGATTAAAAGTCTACACAGACCATAAAAATCTAATCCAAGACGCCCTCGGATTAACCTCTGACCGTGTCTACCGATGGAGATTGCTCCTCGAGGAGTTTGGCCCCAAATTGTTTACATTAAAGGCATACATAACACTGTTGCCGACGCCATCTCTCGCTTAGACATTGGACCAATGCCAAGTGAGCACGAGAACTGGATGACGTTCACCAAATGCTGGTGTCATTACACCATGCAAGAAGAGAGTGCGATAGACACCTCTGCATACCAAGAGGAAATGAATCTGGTATTTGCAAACCGCAGCGAAGAAGATGTAATCTACCCGTTAACAGTACGAGAGATTGCAGAAGCACAAAAGCTTGATGCCAGCTTGAAGACGTTGAAAGACCAGTACTCGACACAATTGGTCGAAAGTACACATCTCCTATGTAAGGAAGGAAAAATGGTCATTCCAAAAATCTTCAACACCGTGCAGTTAGTTGGTACCACCACTATCTACAGCACCCTGGACACACTAGACTCGAAGAAACCCTTCGTGCTGCGATGTACTGGAAAGGTATGCGAAATACCGTCCGTAAATATGTCAAAAACTGTCATGCATGCCAAGTCAACAAGAGGCATAAGCATAAGTACGGAAACTCCCTACTAAATTCGCCATCACAAACCCTTGGGATGTACTATGTGTGGACCTTATTGGCCCGTATACAATCAAAGGTAAAGATGGGACAGTAATTGATTTCATGTGTCTGACTATGATTGACCCAGCTTCTAGCTGGTTTGAAATAGTTGAACTACCGGTAATCACTGAGGCGATTATTCCCCTGGATACAAAAGGGCGGAAGGGTAAAAAGACCCATGAGGAACCTAAGTTAGCATACTTTGATAAGTCATCAGCAATGATCAGCAACTTAGTGAACAAGACCTGGTTTAGTAGGTATCCACGTTGTCAATACATAATTTATGACAATGGAAGCGAATTCAAACTTCACTTCAAAGCCCTATGTGACTCATATGGGATCACGAGTAAGCCTACCAGTGTCAAGAATCCACAAGCGAATGCAATTCTAGAACGAGTGCATCAGGTGATATCATCTATGCTCGAACAGCTGAAATAGACATGGCCCCTTCAGTAGAGACAAGCGATATAGACAAGTTCGTGACTAACGCCGCTTGGGCCATTCGCTCAACATACCACACAGTACTAAAAGCCTCCCCAGGTGCAGCCATCTTTGGACGGGACATGTTGTTCGACATCCCCTTCCTGGCCGACTGGAATAAAATTGGAGAATATAGGCAACACCAAACAGACCAAAACACAGAACGAGAAAATAGCTCACGTCGTGATTGGGACTACAAAGTTGGTGATCAAGTACTTCTTAGAAAGGATGGTATACTCCGCAAAGGTGAAAGTAGATATGAAAGTGATCCTTGGACTATCACATCAGTTCATACAAATGGCACCATCAGGATTCAACGCGGAACCAAATCAGAAAGACTGAATATACGAAGAGTTACACCTTTTTTAACAACCAAACTTAAAACCGTATTAACTGTCAGTTTCAAAACGACAAAAACGGACTCTCCCTCTTCAAACAACACTTACTCGTTACACATGTTTAACAAACTCTTTAGTTCGTTATTGTTACTCTCATGAGAACCCATTTTTTCACCTAAAAACACTTAGGTTTTTGGTTCCTTTTTACCTGATACTCCATTCGTGGGGCGAGTGACATAGGCCAAGAATCAGCCATTTTTGTACCCTAGGGTACAAAACCTAAATAGAGCATGAATCAGCCTTTTTGTACCCCTGGGTACAAAACCTAAATAGGAGCATTCTCAGGACCCCAAGTAGGAGAGTCCACCTCCCGGCGGCATGGACTCCCCAACATGGAAGTTCAGAACCCCAAACAAGAGAACACTCTGGAGTAAGATCTAAGCATCTATCAGAAGGGTATGAACATACCATATTGTGTAGAAACCTACACCATGATCGCTTTGCATCGTTTGGATTGGAATGCAGTTCCACTGCCTTTCCATCCTCACAATAGCACAAAATATAGCTCATAAAATCAATTCTTCGACACCTGTCGAACCTACCTATAATTTTCGCGTGATATTTTTTACGACGATTTTCGGCTCAGGTCACCCATGTAAATTCTGCAATCATGTAGTTGATTGTCAAGTCGTGTATGTCGATGGTGAAATGTTGCCATGAAAGCCTCATGATCAGCCCACCCAGGCGACCACAAAAGGAACAGCAATGAGGAAAATTAGGTCAATGATTTACGTGGAAGCATGCCAGAGGAATGACTATAAAAATTAACTTACCTCCACTGAAATCCAATCTAACTGTTAGACAGACTACGCTACCATCGGTAGTATACACATTAGAGCTACAACGAGTTTATCGGAATTCAAATATTTGAAATATCAAATTCTCGATGTTTTCTACAGTTTAAAATTTCAATGAATTGCTAGAAAATAGCTCATTAATTAGTTACGATCTATTTATCGCAATCATCTCAGTTGCCACTGTCTAGCAATCGTAACTAATCTGTTACCACATCAATTGAAATCAACATCGCAAACATGGGAATCAAACAAGACACAGAAGACAGTCTCAAGGATTTCGAGTTCACCAAAATCGACGGCCAACCGACCGATGAGGATTTGAATCAGCTCACGAAAGAATGCACCAATGCCGCGTCCAGCATTTCCACCACAAACGGAGGAGGCCAACATGGACACGCCGGCATGGTTCTTCCCGAAGCCGACTACATTACCTTTTCATACAACGCCAAACGATTCGTTGCACCCACAAATCCCGGACCATACCCTCAAAATGTCGACGCGGATGCAGTAATTCGTGAGAGGCAAATTGCAGAGCACAAAGCTGAAATTGCAGAGTATGAAACTTACTGTGGAGTGCAGAATTTCCTCCGCAAGGCAATCATTTGTTCCGTAGATGCGGAATGGATTGCAGAGTTGGAGAGTGAAACGATGGGTTTCAATCACAGGACTCCACTCGAGATCCTGGAAAATCTCCGGGCAAACGGCGGAGACCTCGACCATTTGGACGTCACTCAGCTGATTCAACAGCTCCAGAAGGATTGGGACCACCTCGAGGCACCTGCTACCCTGTTCGCACGAGGAGATAAAATTGAACGTCAGCTAGTCAAGGCAGGTCAAGCAGCAAATCCAGCACTTGGACTCGCTTTTGCGCTCGCGACTTTCGAGGCTTCGGGCGATTTCGATCCATCCATTCGCGAATGGAAGGCCAAGCCCGCGGTCGACCGAACATTCACAAACTTTTGAGTGTTCATGCAACGTGCATTCACCGATCGCACCAAACACAACAAATCAACAGCAAAGACCACTGGTCGAGGCATTGCCAATTCAGCAACTGACGCAGCCATGGACAAGGTCGATGAAGCCGAAGCCGCAGCTTTAGCCATTGCCGAAGTTGCCATGATCTTGCAAACAAATCAGGACAAGCAGTTCAAGCAAATGATGGAAATGTTCGACAAGGTCATGAAGACGAAAGACTCACCAGCTGAAACACCGGCTCAACCCAAGCAGCGCAAGGTCTGCCCTCACTGCAAGCGCCCTCACGCCAAACCGGAGAAGTGTTGGGAACTTGAGGTGAATAAGGCCGACCGCCCCGCCAACTGGAAGCCCATCGCGGAACGCAAGGCTAAGGCGCAATCCTGAGGGTGTGGGGAGGATGAGCTGACTGAGCAGTGGCGGCCAGGAGAGGTTGCAATCAATAAAATAACTAAAGGTTTCCCTTACCTCGTCGCCGCTGGGCTCATTCCTCCACCACCTAAAGAACCGCCACCTTCACAGTCGCCCTCAGAGGTTGATTGTTGTATCGCCACTGACTTTACCCGGCCAATCTCAAAAGTGTCAGCCAGATGGGCACGTCGACTCGAACGCAGAAAACTCCATCAGCAACAGCAATACTCGGACAACTCCGCGATCTCTTCTGCCATTCAAGAAGCATTGTTAGATTCCGGAGCATCATGCACATATTTACAATCAGGAGACGGAATGAAACTCACCGGCCAATCCGATCGCCAAGTACTCACCGCCTCCGGACAAGTCCTCGAGGCATCCGACACGGTCCTACTCCCGACAACCAAACTCTCACTTGAAGCACGAAAGGCGCACGTTCTGAAAGGACTGCAACCTAAGGCATTAATGAGTGTCAAGACGTTAGCGGACAGTGGATACACAACAATTTTCCATCCATACGAGCAAGGAGTCACAGTACACGGAGTTGACGATTTTGAACTCACCATCAAGAACCCAGCAGTGCTCCAAGGGTGGAGGAAGGCGGGAGGACTTTGGACCGTCCCAATCACCGACAAACCAACCATTAGCCCAGCACTCTACATCACAGAGACCGCTATGAATGTTTATGAACTACCGTCAACAAAAGAAGTAGTTAGATTTCTTCATGCAGCACTCGGTTTTCCCACAAAAGCCACTTTACTTACCGCCATCCGACACGGCAACCTAGTGACGTTTCCAGGCCTGACTAAGGAGAATGTCTCAAAACACTTTCCTGAATCAGATGAAACGCTAAAGGGCCACATGAGGCAAACAAAACAAGGCATCAGGTCAACGAAAGTCGTCGACGAAGATGCACTGCTTGAGTCCAACCCTACACCTGGGGTGAAGCACAAAGATGTGTACATCCGAGTGTTCGACGCGACAAAGAAAGCGATGTACTCGGACCAGACTGGGAAATTCCCCATCACGTCGAGTCGAGGAAATAAATACATCATGGTCGCAGTTGAGCTCGATGGGAATTACATCGATGTAGAGCCCCTCAAGACAAGGAAAACCGAGTCACTCATCCAAGCATATCAAACAATTTTCGGCAGGTGGAAAGCAACAAACGTTGTCTCTCCCAATTGGCACATTCTCGACAACGAAGCACCAGAGGCATTCAAAGAAGCCATTCGTCAAAATAAGTGCAGGGTTGAGCTAACCCCGGCTGATCAGCACAGACGCAACGCAGCCGAACGAGCGATACAAACGTTCAAAGGCCATTTCATCTCAGTGTTGGCAGGAGTATCGGACGACTTTCCAGTCCATCAATGGGACGAACTGTTGCCACAAACAATTTTAACACTCAACCTGCTGCGGCAATCAAATGTCGCGCCAAACATTTCAGCATACGCATATCAACACGGCAGCTTTGATTATAATCGCATGCCTTTGACCCCGATGGGGTGCGCAGTGCAGTTTCACATCAAACCAAACAGGCGCAAGACATTCGGTGAACATTCAAGCGACGGCTGGTACTTGCAAACATTGCCAGAACATTACAGGTCACACCTCGTTTTTGTGAAAGCGACGCGAGCCAAGAGGGTCACTGACACCGTCTTTTTCAAGCACAAGTTCATCACCCAACCAACAGTTACGAAAGCAGATGCAATCGTCAATGCATATCAAAAACTGACGGATGCAATCAACGGCATACAGCACTCGCACGACGATGCACACATCGAAGCGCTGGAACGCCTGTGCGAAACATTCAAGCCAGGACATCAAGCATCAATCACAAAATATGCCGAGCTACATCCAAGGGTGGAGCGTACAGAACAAGTACGTCCCTCTGCCCAAGCTCCAAGGGTGCGGTTTGACGAATCAGCGGAGACACCTGCACGGTTGGTTGTTGCGTGGCCACAGAAGCAGATTGTTCAAAGTTCCCTGGCCCAGGCGAAAGTCACCACACCAACCCCTATACCCAAGCCATTGCAATACATTGTTAGGTCAGAATCCATCGCAGACCGAGTCAAGGCTAAACGCGCAGCACCGCAATCTACTGACTACCAATCAATCGCCGAGAGGGTTGCAGCGCGACGACGAGGCCATGCACCGCCGGCAGCCGAATCAGTTTTCACGGTACTCGATCAAGAAACAGGGCAATTACTTGAATACCTCCAACTCCTCAAGCATCCACGCTTCAAAGAAGTTTGGAACAGATCATCTGCAGACGAATTTGGGAGATTAGCTCAGGGCATTGGGGGACGAATAACAGGCACAGACACAATCAGGTTCATTTGCAAGCATGAAGTTCCACCAGACCGGTTCAAGGATATTACTTACATAAAATTCGTCTGCACCATTCAAACCGAGAAGAAGGATCCACACCGCACAAGAACCACCATGGGAGGAAACCTCATCAACTATCCAGACGACGTAGGCACCCCGATGGCCAACTTACTGCTTATCAAGATCCTTCTCAACAGCGTTGTGTCCACACCAAATGCCAAATTTGCAACCGCAGACATATCCAACTTCTATCTGATGACGCCATTGAAACGTCCTGAGTATGCAAAGATTAAATTGTCAGATATACCCGAAGAAGTCATACAAGAATATAACTTACGTGAGAAGGCCGCGCCTGACGGCTGGGTCTACATCATGGTGGTGAGAGGAATGTACGGACTGCCACAAGCGGGATCACTCGGACACGATCTCTTGGAAGAACGGTTGAACAAAGAAGGATACTTCCAGAGCCAGATTGCACCTGGACTCTGGAAGCATAAAACAAGGGACACCAGATTCGTACTCGTCGTCGACGATTTCAGAATCAAATACCTCAAGAACGAGGACCTTGATCACCTTATCAAGTCGCTCGAAAAGTATTATGATGTAACGGTCGACCTGAAAGGCAAGGAATATGTCAAAATCGAGTTAGACTGGGACTACAAAAAAAGGGAGGTGCACTTATCAATGGCCCCTTACCTGCAAAAGGCCCTCCGCCAATTCGACAATGTTGTCCCAACCAAACGAGAAGACTCACCGTACCCCCATGTAGAACCAAAGTATGGAGCGAAACAACAGTTTGCCGAGTACGACACATCAGCCCCTGTCGGAAAAGAAGAGCAAAAGCATGTTCAGAAGGTCACAGGGAAGTTTAATTGGTATGCACGAGGTGTTGACAGCACAATGTTGACCCCCATCAGTGCATTAACTGCACAGCAGGCCAAGCCAACACAAGCAACAATGAAACGAGTCCAACAATTCCTTGACTATGCAGCAACACAGGAGCCCGCGGTAATGACTTACCGTGCCAGCGACATGATACTGGCAATCCACAGCGATGCAAGCTATCTCAACGAAGAACACGCACGCAGCAGGGCGGGGGGGCACCATTTTCTATCAGAAAACGTTCCCTATCCGGCCGACAGCATCAATCATCAAGGCAGTCATGTCATCAGCTTCAGAAGCCGAGCTCAGATCATTATACCTCAATGCACGAAAAGGGGTGGAAATACGCAATATTTTGAAGGAGATGGGACATCCGCAGCCGCCCACGCCCGTGCAAACAGACAATTCAACAGCAGACGGCATAATTAACTTACGTGTGTTGCCAAAGCGCACAAAAGCCATGGATATGAGATTCCACTGGCTCCGCGATCAAGCAACCAACCAAGAACAGTTCAGATTTTACTGGCGACGGGGGTCACTCAATCAAGCTGATTACTGGACTAAACATCATTCCCCCGCACATCATCGCGACATGAGAAGTGAAATACTGACACCGCTGGAGAAGCTAATGGAGCTACGCAGAAGAACAAGACGCACGTAAAAAAAAACATGCACTTGGTATTTTTACTATATGGGATTACAAGGTACTTGCTACACGCTCTACTGCAAGGGTGTGTTAGACAGACTACGCTACCATCGGTAGTATACACATTAGAGCTACAACGAGTTTATCGGGAATTCGAATATTTGAAATATCAAATTCTCGATGTTTTCTACAGTTTAAAATTTCGATGAATTGCTAGAAAATAGCTCATTAATTATTTACGATCTATTTATCGCAATCATCTCAGTTGCCACTGTCTAGCACTAACGGGCTTCAGCACATGGAAGGCTGCAGTGGGATAAAATTCGCTCTGTAAAAACGGTGGTAGTTCTCCAAAAAAATAAAAAATCTGACCAATCGAAGCGGCAGGAGGGTCGCGGGTGATGTTGCCGTGAGGTTGATGAGGTTGATTGTGGCAGACCTCTTGTTGCAAGGGTGCTTGTGACAGATGAGATGATGCGGTGAAGGCGGCGGATATTGACATGGTGTGGAAAATTAGTGACGCAAGCAGTGAATGCGAGTTGGGTGGCAGAACGTGTCAGAAAAAATTAGCAAGAAAGCTAAAAGGAAAATTGGGAAATTGACGGCTTTTTGGTGAGTTGCATGCAAATTGAAGTTTGGGCGTCATAATAATTATGGTAACAGTTTTTAAAAACGCTGGCTAAATCCGGAATCTGCAAGACAGGCAATTTTCGACTTTGGCAATAAGTATCACCAGATGGAGTCGTCAGTTGTTGTCAATAGATTTTTGAGGTCGTCAACTGGTCGTCAGTTCGGTCATCAGAGGTCATCACAAAAGTCGTCAGGAGTCGTCAGGGTCATTTTTTGGTCGTCACTTGGGTCGTCAGTAGTCTTCAGGTGGAGTCGCACGGGTCGTCACAGTAGATTTCTCGGGTTGTCAGTTTGGGTCATTAGTCGTCATGGTCGTCATGGAGTTGTACTGTTCGGGACTTGCTCTAACTGTACTTCTTGGTAGAAGGTCGTGAAGTCGTCAGAAGGGTCGTCAGAGTCGTTAGAAGGGTCGTCAAGAGGTAATCGATGAGTCATAACATGGGTCGCCAAAAGGTCGCCACATAAAGTCGCCAAAAGTCTTCACCAAAAGTCGCCTGGTCGCCAAAATGTCGCCACACGGAGTCGTCAGGGTCGTGAGATGGACGTGAAAGTCGTCAGATGAGAAAAAAAATGCCAAAGTCATCACTTGTTATCAGTTTGGCTCGCCAAAAACTTCCACGTGGCAAAGTTGCCTGTCTTGCTGGCCAAGGCATATTTGGGCATTTGACCAAAAAAACGAATTACGGTAGTCACCCACTTTTATGGGCATGCAGTGGGTGACTCCCGTAATTCGGCTAGACGCCCAAACACCCAAAAATCCCTAATATTTTTTGACCAGCAAGACGGGCAAGTTTGCCACGTGGAAGATTTTTGAGCGATTAACAGAGGTCAACTGACGACGACTGAAGACAACTGAAGTCTTTTACATTATCTCATTAATGTGACTAACCAAGTGACGACATAAGAAGGCACCATGTGACGACCCTAACGACAATGTGACGACCCAAGTGACGACATCTGAAGACAAAATGACGACCCAAGTAACGGCACTGAAGACAAAATGATGACTGAATTGAAGGCAGTTACCGACAATTTAACGACCCTTCGTGACGACACTGACAACCTTCTTGACGACACTGACGCCCCCGACGTGGTAAAAATACGACTGCCTACTGACGATAGTGATGAACAAAGTGACGACAAAGACGACTCACGACCTTAAGCAAAAACATAGTGAAGACAAACTGACGACCCAAGTGACGACTGTGAAGTCCTTTTGATGACCCAAGTGACGACACTGACGACACAATGACGGCCCAAGTGACGACACCTGACGACATTTTTACAACCCGTAGTGAACGCATGAAATTACCCGATGTTATTAAGTGACATCAACTGACGACACTGGATGACATTGGATGACATTGGACGACATTGGACGACTCAGTTGGCGACTCTTTATTGCCAAAGTCCAAAGTTGCCTGTCTTGCACGCCAAATCGGATGCCCTACCCCACTTTTTGGCTAAATCCAGTCAAATCAAAAAAATCTAGGCAAAAAGGAGGGGTGTCCGCAAGACAGGCAAGTTTGCCACGTGGAAGATTTTTGAGCGATTAACTGACGTCAACTGACAACAACTGAAGACAACTGAAGTCTTTTACAATGTGACTAACCAAGTGATGACATATGAAGGCACCATGTGACAACCCTAACGACAATGTGACAACCCAAGTGATGACACTGAAGCAAAATGACAACCCAAGTGATGGCACTGAAGACAAAATGACGACTGAATTGAAGGCAGTTAACGACAATTTAATGACCCTTCGTGACAACACTGACGAACTTCGTGACGACACTGACGCCCCCGACGTGGTAAAAATACGACTGCCTACTGACGATAGTGACAAACAAAGTGATGACAAAGACGAATCATGACCTTAAGTGAAAACATAGTGAAGACAAACTGACGACCCAAGTGACGACTGTGAAGTCCTTTTGATGACCCAAGTAACGACACTGATGACAGAATGACTACCGAGTGACGACACCTGACGACATTTTAACGACCCGGAGGGACGGCATGAAATGACCCAATATTTTTAAGTGACATCAACTGACGACACTGGATGACATTGGATGACACAGCTGGCGACTCTTTATGGCCAAAGTCCAAAGTTGCCTGTCTTGCCGGACACCCCCACTTTTTGGCTAGATAGCATTTAGGCAAAATCTGGACAGATTCTAGAGGATTTTATGTTTGCAGCCACACAAAAAAATCAAGCGATGTCAGGTGACGACGACTCTGCCAGCTTGGACCCTGTTCCATGTCATGGAGGCGGCGGCCGCAGGCAATGATCATGACAGATCAGCATGGGCTAGTTCACTGAAAGCGCCGAGCAGAGGAATTGTTTAACAAAGTTTGAACAAGATTTTTTGCTGTGACACAGTGCTAATTCTACTTTAAGGACAGAAATCATGTTTAAAGACACATTTGTATTAGATTCTTTTATTAAAATAGGTTATTCAAATTGCTCTGCTTTCATTGCATTCTTATTCATTAAAAAGAATAGCTGCATCATCTGATAGTGTGAGGCATTGTTGTCCAGTCTGCCAACCTTTGCCGATGACAACCATAGCCAGATATGTTTTCCTCCCCATCACCTTCTTCATCATCACCACAGCAGCAGCAGCAGCAGCAGCAGTATTCCCCTCCACCTTCCTTCTCATCTCCCCTTATATACCCCATTCTCACCGTCATCTTCCACCGCACATCCCCTGCAAAACACCGACATCAAACCGCATCACACTCGTCCCCTCCACATCCATGTTCGAAAAGGCGTTGGTTGTCAAGTCCTGTACGTCGATGGTGAAATGTTTCCATGAAAGCCTCATGATCAGCCCACCCAGGCAACCACAAAAAGAACATCAACGAGGAAAATAGGTTAATGATTTAAGTGGAAGCATGGCAGAGGAATGGCTTTAAAAATTACCTTACCCTCACTGAAATCCAATCTACCCGGCTTCTGGACATGGAAGGCTGCAGTGGAACAAAATTTGCACTGTAGAAACGGTGCAAGTTCTCCAAAAATAAAAAAATCTGACCAAACGAAGCGGCAGTAGGGTTGTGGGTGATGTTGCGGTGAGGTAGATTGTCGCAGACCTTGTGTTGCAAAGGTACTTGTGACGGATGAGGTGATGCCGTGATGGTGGCGGAAATTGTCATGGTGTGGAAGTATTTTGTTGCAGTGAATGCGAATTGGGTGGCAGAACATGGCAGAAAAAGTAGTGAGAATTATGAAAGGAAAATCAGGAAATTAATTGTTTTTTGGTGAGTCACATGAAAATTGAAGTTTGGGTGGGGAAATAATTACAGTACGACATTTTAAAAACCCTGGCTATATCTGGGATTTGGCCAAGGCATATTTGAGCGTTTGGGCATAAAAACAAATTACGGTAGTCACCCATCGCAAGAGATGCCAAAAAATTGGTAATGCCAATAAAGATGTGTACGTAGGTATATAGGTTCCCGCCAAAAGTGGTGTACTTTCCAAAACGTATTGGGCCTATTCATATTTTCAAAATATGGTACTATCAGAAGTGACTGCGCCAAAAAATGAGAACACATAAGAATAATAAGTGGGGCTGAAAATTGGAGTAGTGTGTCTACGTGTTTGTTACTTATTCCTTTGTATCATGTCACCTAATTCTTGTGTGGCATATTCGTATGATAATACAGTTTTAGTACATCTACCTATGGAACCTTACTACAACAATGGTGCTTGACCCAGACACAACTGTAGCAGTGTGCCCTCTCACTGCTTTCACATCACACATATATATTTTTTTCAATTACATCACTGATACCCCACCGGCCCATCATAAGAACGGCCAAAACTCAGTCCACAGACTGAGTTATCCCTCCCGCCTTGCACTGCCGTGTTGCCAACAACAATTGGCAGCGGCGGGTATATTTTGGGGGTGAGTAATCACAATTTCATCTTGTTCTACAATATTATACTCACCACACGGCCAATTTTTTTTCAATTAAATAGTTGCAGGCCTACCGGCGAAATCGCCGAAACTCAGTCCACAGACTGAGTTAGGCATTCCGCCTTGAACCGTCATGTTGGCAAGAACAATTGGCAGCGGCCGGTATATTTTGGGGGTAAGATATTTAAAACTCTTCATGTTCTACACCACTATACTCACCACACGTCCATTTTTTTCAATTGAATAGATACAGGTCTACGGGCGAAATCGCCGAAACTCAGTCCACAGACTGAGTTAGGCATTCCGCCTTGAACCGCTGTGTTGCCAACAACAATTGGCAGCGGCCGGTATATTTTGGGGTTGAGTTTTCATGAACTCATCTTTTTTCACCCTAATTATACTCAACACATGTTAATTTTTTTCAATTAAATAGTTACACGCCCAGTTCTGAAATCCCCAAAACTCAGTCCACAGACTGAGTTTGGGATTTCGCTTTGCACTGCCGTGTAGCCATCGATATTTGGCAGCGGCGGGTATAGTAATAGAGGTGAGTTGCATGGAATACAATTATTTTTACACTTGTCTTGACTACATCTAATTTTCAATTATTTTATTTCAGGCAAGGCACGGGAACAGCCAAAACTCAGTCCACAGACTGAGTTTGGTATTTCGCATTGCAACGCCGTGTTGCCAACAATGTTCCGCAGAGGCATGTAAAATTTTTGGGTGAGTTATTGAAGTCAAACTATTTTACAATTGTTTTCATTTCAGTTAGTTTCAATTAAATAATTAATTTTCTTCTACCTTGGTGATAATATTGTCCACAGTATTGTTTTTCATCTTGGGGCAGCTTGGGGCTGAAATTTTGGCACCTGTGTCCTTTTTGTGGGCGATGTGTTGGGCGGGCCCCTAAAATGTGTTAATGTAGTATGTTTAATTATATTAGTAGAGTGAAATTACACATACTCTATTATTGTAGTCCAACAGTAGGTAGCCCTCCCGGTAGCCCTCCCGTATGCTCCGGTAACCCTCCGGTACTCTCCGGTAACCCTCCCGTACTCTCCGGTAGCCTTCCCGTAACCTTCCGGTTACCCTCCCGTACACTTCCGGTATGCCACCGTTAAACATTTTTTTAGCTACTAAGTAATGCAGTTATAGCCACTAATTAGATTGATATCGATTCTAAGACTTACTGAGAAGTCCGTTTTCCTGTAAAAAGTACTAATTCCTATCATACGTAGAAATAATCCGAAAGCTCCTCTTGGTCTCAAATTTCCGGTAACCTCCCGGTAGACTCCGGTAACCCTCCCATACACTAGTTTACCAGAGGGTTACAGAAGCGTACCGGGAGGTTACCGGAAGATACCATTCCGGGGGCTCCGGTAACCTCCCCGCACACTCGAGTGTACGGGGAGGTTACCGGTGTTTTTTGTTTGCTGTGACCCAAGTGACGACCTCAGATGACCCATGTGACGACCCGCTGACGACGGTCAAAAATCTCTTGACAACATCTGATGACTCCATCTGGCAATACTTATTGCCAAAGTCAAAAATTGCCTGTCTTGCTGGTTTGGTTGAAGCAAGTATGTGGCAACCACTGGCAACCAGCAACTGAACCAGGTAGGAACAGGTATTAATAGGAGTTTGATGTAGCCCTTTCTCTCTCTTGGGATCATTTATGCCCTATCTCATGCTGGTTTATAAGATTTTATCCACTTAAACATTAGCATCTCTCACATTTAATTTATAATTCCCTATCAAGTATCATCTTTCTTGAAATATCAATCATATCATTACGATCAATCAAAATATAGATAGACCTTTTTCCCCACTTGGATATCTCCACATCAGTGTCTTGATACTGTCCAGGACTGTAATCAAACGTGACCATTTGCAGTAGCAATCTAAACTTATCCTTCATCATTCCCCTCGTTCATACTCACTTTCCTTTATTACAGTTATGCCAACATTTACCATTTTTGGTATAAACTGTCAAGACATGGAAAAACTTCCATTTTTTCATCAGCCCTTGCATTAGCCCCATCTTTCTCAAGCCAACCATTTTTTATTTTATTGAAAAATTGAGCTGACCACGCTTCAACAAAAACGGGGCAATACTTAAAACTAAAATAAATCTGTCCTTGCAATTTTTGGTTTATTGGTGGTGGTGTTGGCTAGCAAAAGAAGGTGGGGAGACAGTTAGATTCAATGTGCAGACTAAGATATACTCCAGGACATTGGCAGTGAAACAACAATTCAATTAAAGAATTGAGCTGATGATGCTTCACCAAAAACAGGGCGAGACTTAACACACAAACAAATCTCACCTTGCAGATTTTTTGGGTGGATTGGTGATGACGTTGGCTAGTGGAAGAAGGTTGGGGGATGGTCAGATACAATGCTGGGGCTAAGATATACCCCAGGACATCAGCAGTGATACAACAATTTAATTCAAAAATTGAGCTGACAATGCTTGAACAAAAATGGGGCGACAGTTAAAACTAAAATAAATAATACCTCCCAGATTTTTTGGTCAATTGGTGATGGCGTCGGCTAGTGGAAGAAGGTAGGGGGAATTTAGATTCAATGTGTAGGCGGAGAGAAGCATGGGGGCGCGCACACGACCCATAATACACAGGAGTGCCGCAAGTATGAGAAGGATGGTTCCTTCAAAAAGGACTTTGCAGGAAGAAAGCCCCGTGGACCTTCGCGTGGTCCGGAAGCTTCTCACCGCACCAATAGTGCCTATGCGCAGTTGTCTGAGAAGATTGAGAAACTTGAGAAATCTAACAAGAAACTCAAGCATTCGAAGAAGAAGCGCAAGCGCCGTCACGAAAGTGACAGCGATGACTCCGACTCGTCCTGAAGGGATGGGTACGGTAGTACTGGGGAATCACGTATATGTTGTAAGAAACTAAAAAGTAATAAACAAACAAGTTATACTTACCCCAGTCCGAGTAAAACTACCATTAACTCAGATTCAAACATTAATTTGAAAAATAATCAAATTAACGAGAATATAAAAGATTCAAAAAATCTTAATAAGATACCGAAACATTCCGTTTTAAATAATCAAATTGTTTACAATACCACGATGAAGCAAGATCAAAAAAATCTTGCAACAAAAATCGAAAAGAACACACAGAGTGAGATAATTGCCGAACTGTCGGACCCCGAACTTGCTGAGCAGAGCGAGATGCATCGTTCGTTGTTAATTAGGTGATAACTAATTTATGCGAGCTATTTTGTAGTCAATAAAGTCCCACGTATTGACGACGCATTTCATTGGCTCTTAGGACGGGCCTTTTTGGGCTGAGGACCTGAGAGAGTACTTACGTGATACTCACATACTGTAGGTACATACTTGATTGTATGTGGAGAACATGATGGGTGTTTTGGCTGGTTTTTGAATAGTATAGCACACCCTTGCAGTGAAAGAAACCATCAGGTGTGTCTAGGTATTGTTTTAAGCGGCACAAGCATGTGGGGAAAGGGTAGGGAGTGTGGTTGCAACTTTTAATATGTTGTGTGCCTTGTGTTGTAGGTCGAGAAGTTTCGTAGGTGTCGTGAGGTATATGTGGCGAACAGCTTGATGATGAATGGCGTGATGATGTTTCATGACATAGTCAGCTAAGTTAGTGGTTCCTGCGCGCCAATAGGTGCGAAACTGTTTTTGATTTTCTCGACAACGGAGCCAATGAAAACGCATGTCCATTGCTTTGGTGCGTTTGGGTTGGATGATGTTGGTGACCACTCCAAGGGCTGTGGAGTTGTCAATTTGTATGGGAGTTGGAGGTTGTGGATGTCCCAGTTCATTGAGAAGGTGTCGTTGTGGTATTGTTTCCGTGCGTTGATGTACAGTGCACCTAGTTCGCTTCAGCTGCTGAAGACATGACTGGTTTGATGATTTGTGCAAGGTTTAAGATGGCGCCATTGTTGCGGGGGGACGGATCGTCTTCTGATAGGAAAAAATGTCCCCCGGCCCGGCTGCGTGCTTTTGTTTCCGATAGATAGGATGCGTCGTTGTTGACGGTGAGGATCATGTTGCTGGCGCGATAGGTTATCATGGCGTCTGGGTGTGTCATGGCGTAGTCGAGGAACTGGTGTACTTTCGACATGGTATTCTGTGTTGGTGCCGATTGTTGGGTGGCGAGGGACCCCAGCGCAGGTAGCATGGTGCAGTCCACAGCTCGTGCGTAGTACAGGAAGACTCCGATGACTTCCTGGATGAAGGTTTTGTCGGTGTTCGAGAGTAACGCTGAGTCATCCGAAGTGTCGACAAACTGTTGTTTGGCTCCGTAAGTGCGGGGTGTATGGGGATAGGGTTGATGCTGTGGTTTAATGGGAACAGGGTGGTGAAAACGGTGGCCGGCTTTTTTGCAGTATCCTGGCATGAAGAGTTGTACTTGTTGGAGGGTATAGTCCCATGCGATTGTGAGCCCGAGGTATCTCTCACCCTTCCAGTCTTGTGACATTTCGTAGTGTTTGTTGATAGTTTGTAGAAGGTGATGTTCATGTTTGATGCCAACATATTTGACACCGAAGTCGTCAACACACAGAGTGAAGGAGATAGGGCGCCAGTCGTGTTTCCAGAAATCAGGTGTGATGGAACTTTGCTGGTAGCCTTTGAGGGCCAACCTTTTTCAAGGAGTTGTTGAACGATGATGCCCGCCTGTGGGAGCCCGTACATTCCTTTTTGGATCAGGACATAGACATATCCATCGGTAGTGACAAGTTTGTCAAGTTTTTAGAGTTTAATGATGTGGTCTGGAATGTCGGATAGTTTGAGTCGCATGTATTCAGGGCGAACCATTGGTGTGTTGAGGTAGAAATCCTTGATGTCGATGGTCATGAACCGTGCTCCTTTTGTGGAGATGACGCTGTTGAGGAGAATCTTGGTGGTGAGCATGTCAGCTGTTGGTGTGCCGCAGTCGCCAGGGTAAGTGATCTTGTTACCGCCAACTGTGAGTCGAATGAGATAAGGGTCTTCCTTCTCGGGTCCGTAGTTGGCAACGATGCGTCCATAGGTGACGTCCTTACGACGTTGCGGAGGGATTTCGTTGTACGCAATGAAGACTATGGTGTTGGTGCCTTTGACAGTGCCGGGGATACCTTGAGCAAGGCGACCGAGTTCTTTGCCATATGCATTTTTCCATATGGTGCAGTACTTTGGGTTTTTGATGAGGTAGCGATACTCAAGGAGTTCTCCAGTGTCGGTGTCGAGTATGGCTGAGAGGGCATCACGTGGAAACTGCCTGGTTGCTGCGCTTTGTGGTGTGAGCGGTGTTTGGGTGTTGCGGAGCAGGTGTAGGATGGTTTCCTGTGTGATTGTATGTGCGCGACTGCACGTGTTGTATGCCGGGGAGGTTGGGGGTGCTGACACCCTTGGAAGTGGTGTCTTGGTTTGTCGTGGGGACACCCTTGGAGGTTGCAGAGGCAGACGGGGCACCGGGTGTGGGATGGCTATTGATTCGTCGTCACTGTCATCGGAGTCACTGTCATAGTCGGAAACTGCTGCCGGTGAGGACGGGTGTGGCAGAGATACGGGTGGTGCGCAAAGTTGGTGTCCATACTTTCCAGCAGCGGTAGTGATCGTGGGATGTGCCGATGACATACCCTTTGGTGCAGTGTTGGGCAAAAGATTTGTGGCGGTGGGGTTTGTCGTGGACAAGGGCTTCCATGCCCAGGGGGACGAAAGGGTGTGCGTTGTAGTCATGATGGCCGTAGAGATGCGTATGGAAGGAAATGTGGGGGTATGCATTGGATTGCCGTAGAAGACAGAGTTGGCGTTCCATTTGTGGTAGTAATTGGCACCAAAGGTGGAGGGGAAATTTAGCATCTGTGCCACTGATGACGGCAATGAAGTGATCCTTCCAGGTTTGGATAGCTTTTTCTGCTATGTTACGTCAATGGTCGTCAGGTGGGACAAGTTGATAGGTCATGCCTGATGCGGTGATGGCAAGTTTGTATGCGGCGGATATTTCATTGTCCAAGACCTGTCGGGTGGGTTGGATTCCACAGGCTTTCATGCGTTGAAGGGCGCGGTTGCGTGCTAGGATGAGTTCTCCTTCGGTTTTGTTCTTGGTAGGTTCGGCCCATATGGAGTTGCTGTCAACATGATACAGAATCATCTGGTACTGATTTCCTTGACTGGAGAGATGAGGGAACTTACCAGTTTGATCTGTGTAAAGGGTGCTGTGGCTGTCATAGGTTCGGATAAAGATGTCATGTAGTTGTGGGAGAGGTGTACGAGGTTCCGCTTGGGGGAGGGCCTGTTTGGTGGATCTTGTGCCTTGACGTTGGTTCCTCATGTGTCCCTGTTGTGTTTCCTCAGATTGAGGAAAGTGTTTGTGGACGTTTTTGACAGTGATGAGAGGCCATGTGCTGTAGTTCCCTTTGCGAATGGCTGCCAGCCATATTGATTTAGTGGGGAAACCAGCTGCTGCATGTAGGTATCGTATGGACTGTTCTATGCTGGGGAGTTCATACACATTGAGTATATGGTATGTGTTGCATTGTAGGGAGGCTTGTAGGTGTTCTCGGATGTGTGTAGGTGTAGGAACATGATATCAGGGCTGAGTGGATTGTAGCCCGCATTTGGAATCAAGGATGAGGGTATCAGTGTTTTCATTCACAGTGATGGGACGGAGTGGAATTCGCCAGAGGCCTGTGCGTGGACATCGATAGCCAGTGAGGACTGCGCGTTCGGTGATGTTGATAGTGGCGGAGTCGTAGAAGTTGACTTCGTGTTTGTCGTACACGGCTGTGTAGTTGGCGTCGGCAAATTTGCTACCACTGAGTAGTGTTTGGTGAAGGTTTGGTACAATGTCGACTGTGTTGGCAGGCGGACGTACATTGAGGAGGAGCTGTGCTTGGATTGTGGCGGCGGTGGTGGTTCCTGTGGGTAACATAAAAATTTTGGTGGAGCGGGTCTTAGAGTGGATGAATGGGTCATGTAGGGTGCCTGATGTGGAGGTGGCGCCAGTGTCACTGACTGCTGATGGGATGGAACCGTTGTTGATACCTTCCTTGATGGTGCGGGGTGACATGTGGGTTGCTGTGCTGTGGATGTTGATAGTGCCTGTGAGTTTGAGTGGGTGAATTGTGTGAGTGGGTTTGTTAGTGCATGCCAAGCGCCATTGCTTGCTGTTGGTCATGCAGTGGTGTCGAGGAAGGGTGAAGCGGACACGGCGTGTGTCGTGTGAAGATGCAGCTAGTGGAGTCCAGTAGTTTAGTGTTTCGAACCTATGTGTGGAAGCCACATTGTTTAAAATACAATTAAAACTAGGCTCCACAGTATCCTACATCTTGGCCAGGTACCACTGAGGACGTTTGTCCTTGTTCTTTTCAAGGGCAAAACAGGTGTCGTCTTCATGGTAGAATTACTTTTCTTGCACGAGTTGTAGTAGCGGGGACTCTTGGCGGTTGTGCTTCGGGTGTTGCGGAGTGCTGTGCGTTGTTGGCCGCCAGTGGTGGTGCCTAGTGTGGGGATGCTTTGTTGGGCTGTGAGGAGCGCCATGAATTTGGTGGTCTGGGTAAGGAGTTCTTGTTGTTGGGTTTCAAGCTGCTTGAGGCGGTGGTCCTGTGTCGTAGTGAGAGCGGCGGCATGCTCTTGAGTGTGTTCAAGTGCAGTTTCAAGACTGTTGGTGTACTCGAGTATGGTTTGGTGGTCATTGGGGGACAGGGTTCTAAGGGAGGTAGAGCCAATGCTGCCGGTGTTGATGAATGTGTTGGCGCTGTCGTACCCGCCGGTGTGCGCTACGCGTTTGGCATTGAACTTTTCCTTGCTCTTGTACAGGGTGACGAAGTGAGTTTTGGTAGAGTCCCATGTTTTGTCTGCGGAGAGTTTGAGTTCCCATGCCTGAATTTCCTTGTCGTCGAACATGTCTGATGAGTACATGCCTTCCACGTAGTACTGGACCTTGGTGGCATCTGGAGCGGGTACGCCGATGTCTCGGCAGAGCTTCTGTTGCTTGTCGAGTTCACGAGCAAACTTAGTGATGTGGGATGTGAGATCCCATTGGACATGGAAAGCAGCGGATGCCTGCTTCTTTTCCAGAGTGGTGACCACGCACCATTCAGTTCGAAGGTGCTCAAGGATAGTCTTGATGGTCTGGGCCCTGTAGCCGATGTAGTCGTCGTCGAGTTCTTCGACGTACGCAGCATCGACGGCTTCGCGTACTATCTTGTCGACAATGATGGCATCGACACTCTCCTGTTTCCAAAACTCTTGGCATTCAAGGTTGTGGTCGGCCATGATGCAAGTTCTGTGGGTGAGAGTTGTGTTGTTCGCGAGGTTGGCTGGGACGATGGGAGGTAGGACGAGACGTGTCGTGGTAAGCGTGGGGACGTTGGTGACCGTCTGGTACTCTGCGTCATTGAGGACGAGAGCGAGATGGCCGTGTCGCCCACCCCAGCTGGTTGTTTTGACGGCTGCGGCGATCTTGGCGAGTTGCTGTTTGAGCACGTTCACGGTGGAATTCGACGGTTGGCACATGATTTTGTCGATCGGCATGGGTGCGATGATTGACCGGACGACTTCGCGGACGGCTGCTTCGTTGGCTGTGGGTGACGACATGTTTGTGTTGCAAACGAGTTGGTTGATTGTCGAGTGGTGAGGTTTTTAATTGGAGTAAAACGAGTTGGTCGATTGTCGAGTGGTTAGGTTTTTAATTGGTGAAAAAAATTAGTTGTCACTGCTGAGCAGAGCGAGATGCATCGTTCGTCGTTAATTAGGTGATAACTAATTTATGCGAGCTATTTTGTAGTCAATACAGTCCCACGTATTGACGACGCATTCGTTGGCTCTTAGGGCGGGCCTTTTGGGCTGAGGACCTGAGAGAGTACTTACGTGATACTCACATACTGTAGGTACATACTTGATTGTATGTGGAGAACATGATGGGTGTTTTGGCTGGGTTTTGGCTAGTATAGCAGAACTGTCGGGTGCCTTTCTCAATAGTGTGAACACTTCCTTCAAAAGTCAAACAGAAGGAAGATTCACAGCTGTAGTAGCCAAAGCATGGCATACCTTAGCAACTGAAGATCAACTTCCACAGAAGCACGAACACTCTGGGAAGAGTTGCACTAGTAACAAAGTCCTCAAGGTCCTACTTGATAGTGGATCTGACGGGGACTTGATGTTCCATGAAAAGGGAACATCCATGCATTTCCTCTACTTGACTAGGCAGGTGCCAAATTCTTGGCACACGTCGAATGGGGACTTCCTAACCAAAGGAAGAAGCAAGGTTCACCTTCGGTTTTTTGATTATCCCAACAGCAAGGAGTATCTGGTAACACCAGATGTTGTGGAAGATGATAAGAAGAAGATGACCAAGCCAATGTATGACCTCATTCTTGGTTGTAATACCATGAAAGAGTTAGGAATTGTTCTAGATTTTCGAACAAAAGAGATAACAATTGATGACGTCATTTGCCAATGACGGACATCAGTAGTCTGACTAAGTCAACAATGGAAAAAGCATGGACTGTGAACAACAGCTTGGCACATGAACCCAGTAGTACGCAGGAAGCGACTCAGAGAGTGGTCCATATCCTAGACGCTAAATATGAAAAAGCAGACCTCCAATCAGTTGTTAGCAGCAACTGTACTCACCTTAGTCTCCAAGACCAAAACAAGTTACTAGAGTTACTCACAGAATATGAGGAACTTTTTGATGGAACACCAGGTGATTGGAACACAGACCCCGTCTCCCTAGAACTGAATTTAGCCTGAATTTATCGGCCTCATGGCCGACCATTCCCAGTGCCAAAAATACACAAAGAAACCATAATCAAAGAATTGAATAGGCTTTGTGAACTGGGGGTATTAGAGTTTCAGCCTGCATCAGAATGGGCATCACCCACATTTATAATACCAAAAAAAGATAACACTGTACGTTTTATCTCTGATTTTAGGGAAGTAAATAAACGGCTAGTTAGGAAACCGTTTCCGTTACCCAAAATCAGTACAGTGTTGCAGGAGTTAGAAGGATTCACTTTTGCCACAGCCCTTGATTTAAACATGGGTTACTACACCATACGATTGGATCCTGATGCATCCAAAATCTGCACCATCATTTTCCCTTGGGGAAAGTACTCTTATCTTAGATTACCGATGGGTATTGCAGGTTCTCCTGACATCTTTCAGACAAAAATGTCAGAGCTAATGGTTGCCTTAGAGTTTGTAAGGACTTATCTGGATGATTTGCTTTGCATCACCAGGGCAAGTCTGGATGACCACCTAGATCATTTAAGGTTGGTACTTACCAGACTGCGAGACGTGGGCTTGAGAGTCAACGCCCCAAAATTGAAGTTTTGTGCGGTAGAAACAGAATCCCTGGGATATATATTAACCAGGACGGGCATAAAGCCACAACCAAACAAAGTACAAGCAATACTCGCAATCACACCGCCAAAACAAGTCAAAGACCTCCGTAGGTTCCTGGGCATGGTCCAGTACTATAGAGATCTTTGGGCAAGACGTAGTGAAATGCTTGCCCCACTCACCTCATTGGTAGGAGAGTGTGGTCATACCAAAGTCACCAAAGCCAAGAAAACCAAAAAGCAACCTTGGTATTGGGATGAGGTACATCAAATAGCATTTGATAATGTAAAGGCTGCTATCGCTAAAGATGTAGTCTTCGCCTACCCTGATTTTTCAAAGCAATTTGAAACATACACTGATGCCTCGTCTAAACAACTTGGCTCAGTGGTTACTCAAGGTAATAGGCCCCTCGCATTCTTTAGCAGAAAACTGTCTGTGACGCAACAAAAGTACAGTGTGACCGAAATTGAAATACTGGCCATAGTGGAGACACTTAAGGAGTTCAAAGGCATACTGTGGGGACAACAAATAAAGGTCTACATAGACCACAAGAACTTAATCCAAGATGCCCTTGGATTAAATTCTGACCAAGTCTATCGGTGGAGATTATTACTTGAAGAGTATGGTCCCAAAATCGTGCACATAAAAGGCATCCATAACACTGTTGCTGATGCCATCTCTCGATTGGACTCCGGTCCAACCCAAGATGACAATGCCAATTGGATGACGTTCACGAGATGCTGGTGTCACCACACTGAGCATGCATCAAGTGCTGACAGCACTTCTGACCACCAAGAAAGTATTAATCTGGTGTTTGCTAATCGCAGCGACGAAGATGTAATTTACCCATTAACAGTGAAGGAAATTGCACAAGCCCAGACGACAGATGCAACTTTGCAGAAGCTTAGTAGACATGCAAGTATTCCCCTCAATTAGTGGAGGACACACAATTGTTATGTAAAGATGGCAAGATGGTCATCCCAAAAGCACTTCAAAATCGAGCAGTTAGCTGATACCACCACTATTTGCAGCATCCTGGACACACACGTCTTGAAGAGACGTTGCACGCCGTGATGTATTGGAAAGGTAATGGAAGTACTATCCGATCACATGTCAAAAACTGCCGTATATGTCAAGTCAACAAACGACACAAGCACAAGTACGGGAAACTCCCTGCTAAGCTTGTCATCACAGACCCTTGGGAGGCATTATGTGTGGACCTTATTGGACCATACACCCTCAAAGGTAAGGATGGGACAGAAATTGACTTTATGTGTCTCACTATGATCGACCCAGCTTCTAGTTGGTTTGAAGCAGTAGAACTGCCGGTAACCACAGAAGCGGTTACTCCCACGGATACTAAGGGGCAAAAGGGCACTAAGACTCATACCAATCCTAAATTACCATACTTTGACAAATCATCTGCAATGATAAGTAATTTAGTGAATACGACCTGGTTTAGCCGTTATCCACGTTGTCAATACATTATTTATGACAATGGAAGCGAATTCAAACTTCACTTCGAAGCCCTTTGTGAATCATATGGGATCAAGCGTAAGCCAACCAGTGTCAAGAACCCACAAGCGAATGCTATACTGGAGCGGGTGCATCAAGTAATTACTTAGATATGGCCAATACAGTAGTAGCCAGTGACATAGATGCGTTCCTAACCAACGCAGCATGGGCCATTCGCTCAACTTACCATACAGTACTAAAAGCCTCCCCAGGTGCAGCAATCTTTGGCAGGGACATGTTGTTCGACGTTCCCTTCCTTGCTGACTGGAATAAGATAGGAGAACCTATGCAACACCAAACAGACCTCAACACGATGCGGGAAAATCACTCACGCCGTGATAGGGATTATAAAGTTGGTGATCAAATACTTCTTCGAAAAGATGGTATCCTCCGCAAGTCAGAAAGTCGGTATGAAAGTGATCCTTGGACTAGCAGCCTTAGTCCATATTAAGCAAGTTATTTTTTTATGTGTCATCTCCCTCTTCAATACAACACTTACGCTTTACTATACCAACACAGACTGTTTAGTTTGTGCATAAAGAGACATGGGTAAAAAAAAAATCCTTCACAGGTTTTTCCCCCTCTTTTTCACCCTGATCCTCCATTCGTGGGGGCGAGTGACATAGGCCAAGAACCTACCTTAATTAGTACCCTCATTGGTACCCTTATTAGGACCAATATGGACTAATTTGAAAAACTCCCAAGTAAGGGATCATCCTGACCTCCCAAGTGATGAGAGGTCCTGACAATGATAAAGATCCATATCTTTGGATCTAAGCGACAAGAGAACACTTTGTCAGAACACCCTCATGAGAAGGGTATAAACATACCAGAGATGTGTAGAAACCTACACAGAATCACATTATTTTGTTGGGATTGCATTGACATCCCATCCTCATTTGTTCATTGTAATCAGTAAATCATAAGCTCACAAATTACTTTCATCAACAAATCTATATCACCTTTATCTACATAATAGGTATTTAGTATTTTTTATCTCCAAACGGCTTAGGTCATGTAGTAGCAAATAACACACAGTGTGAATGCCAACATTCTGATGCCATATATACTCACCTTCAAGATGATTGTGGCAAGGGCAGTAGACGATGAGAACATGATGACAGTGGAGGATTTTTGAGAGATGGTTGTTGTTCGATGAGTGGAGGAGTGATGGTAGTTAGACGAGACAACAAGAATAAATCTGCTGTGCCACAAATTTAGGATTCATTTTGCTCAAAACTAGACAAGATTCACCAAAACAGAGGTTGGAGCCTGATTCTGGAAAAAATAATTAAGCGTGAAAGCCCTCAGTGCAGGGACGTTCTAAACGAATTCCAAACAACAAGTTCCCAATTATCAATTATGACATCTACCGTATGTCACCGTTTATAAGACCCCCCAAATGTACAAAGATACCTTTTGGAGGGTCTTATAATACGTATAAAGCTAGTGATTGTAGCATGATGAAGAGATAAATGTATCCTGTTTATCTACTTGTTACATTTTTTGTACTGTATTTCACTCCATTTCCCACCATTTTGCGATCCATTGGTGGTGAATTTCTATCAATCGGTCTCAATTCACCACTCAACACCCACTTTTTCTGATTATTTTGCTTCGTCGTGATGTGTGGTGAGTTTTGAGGCTTAAAGGTGTAACTCAGCAACTAGAAGGAGTTTTGAGTAGGAAAACCTATGGCCGTGTTGTACTTTATGAGGGCAAGCGTTCTAAGATGGTTTTAGAGTATTTTGGGGTGTTTATCAACGTGAAAAACACAAATGTACATTAAAAGGGGGGATCCGTGGGGACATATACCGAGATATATGGTAGAACTGGATATTCAATATTCAGACAAAGTGGACCAAAAATGCATTTTGGCAGGCACCCAAAATAGCTATGCACGATTACAAGAGGAATAATCAAATGTATCTTCTGCCATTCTTACATATATTATTATGACATGTTATAATATTGTTCTAATAATCCGGTTCGCGCCCGGTACGGTACAATACCATACCATACTAGCTTTCATGTGGTGAATTGTCGTAAATGTCCAAAAATTGACAGCATCTAATTTTTGTTCACTAATCAATTTTTTTGAGTAAACAAAGGTGACGTTTCAGGCGCCAAAGAAGTATTGAGTTGCATCACTAATTTTACCTTTTTCTGTGAGGACCTTGAGATTATCCGCGGCGTCTCTCAAAAATCAACTTGTCACTCACAAAAAATCTGTCCCAACTTGAAGCTATTAGGACAGAACGTAACGTCAGCAGGGCAATGAATTTCCCGAAGACTGATGCGAAACGCCCCTAAGTTTGGCAATACAACACATATTCGACGTAGGATTTCAGTATTGATGAATTGCCATGCATATTTTCACAATTTGATTCAAAGGGCCACTTCGCAACAAAAAACTCGAACTTGGACATTCTTCTCAACATTCATGATCAACAAGCTGCAACATAAAATATATGTAGCGCAGTGTAACGCGCAATGATGAGGGCAAACAATGCAGGACGGCGGGTGTGCTATTGTACGATACATGGTACCACCTATTCAGAAGCATCGTGTATTGTACCTACACCTCTCATACCTAATCTCCTCCAGTGAGAGAACGAACATTCACAAAAAAGTGCGCTGTGATCAATCATCACGAGAGAGCATCACGAGAGAGAATGAAAAAACAATCAAGCAATTGATGCTATGGCGCCCCATTTGCCAGTCATTGCCACTGTCTAATAGCAAAACCATGACCGACGGCAACGATGGCCAGAAGCCAGCGGCTTCCTCCGCAAACGCGAAACTTAACGCTCTGGCAGAGGCCGCGGCCGCCGCTACCTCACAGTCTGGACTTCGGTCGAGAAGACAGGAAGACAACGGCTCTGCGCACTACGACTCTGATATCGACGAGCAGCAGCCTGCGGAAGTGACCCCGAACAACACCTTTGAGTCCAGCATCGAACACGCTGCGGCCTCGTCCTCGTCCGCGGCTTCAACCGATGCGGCCAGGCCATCGGCCGCCGTTGGCAACTCTGCCCTCACATCGGACCCGTCGTGTCCGTGGAAGAACCGTCAAGATCTCTTGGCCCTCTGGAAGAAGCGCTATTCCGAGCTGCTGACCTACCGCCAACAACATGGACACGCCAATGTCCCCCAGCGATACGAAGCCAACCCTGAGTTGGGAAGATGGGTCAAAGACCAACGTGCTTTTCGCAGAAACAACAAGTTGAACAGCGAACGTATCAAGCTGTTGGACGACCTTGGCTTCGTCTGGAAAATCAAAAAGCCGAACGATTTTTGGATGGAAAAGCTCCACCAGTTGAAGGAGTACAAGAGGACACAGGGTAATTTGCACCCTCCACGGGAGGGCGAACACAAGACGTTGGCTTGTTGGGTCGATCGACAGAGAAGAGCGGGCAAGAGTGGCAAGTTGACCTCAGAAAGAGTAAGGTTATTGAATGAGGTGGGTTTTATTTGGGATCCTAGAGGAGATGGTGGCAGTGATACTGTTGTTGGTAATCATGAGGTTAGTTTCGAGTTGGTCATGTCCACGATATTTGTTATTTGGATTTCGAATCCATCATTTACTTGACATTATTTGATGCATTGGCTCGTTCCGCTACATTTTAGAATAAGGTCCAAACCAGTGCCACGGCGAAAGAATCAGATTCAGTGGCATTGGCAACATCAGATCCAACTGACCTCTCTGCAGGTACAGCTTCAGCTTTTCCAAGTCAAGAAGGAATGACAACTCCGGCACTCCCACTACCAGTATCAACTCTGCCTTCGTCTGCAACCATGGTGGCCTCAGCCTTTCCAGCTTCTTATTCATCGAATTCAGCGATTCCAAGTCAACGCTCAGCAATGGCAGCTCCTTTAATGTCTAGATCAAATGTAACATATCTTCCAACAATGCGAGGACCATCCATTGAAGTATCGGAAATGCCGAATTATCCAACTAGGATACCTCCCGCAAACTCGCCCATGTATCCGACATTTGCGGCACCGATGATGACGCATCTTACCATACCGACACATACAACGAATGCTTCTTATGTACAAGCACACGCAACCATGCCCGAGACC
Organism: Cyclotella cryptica; assembly: GCA_013187285.1. Classification (NCBI taxonomy): domain Eukaryota; phylum Bacillariophyta; class Thalassiosirophyceae; order Thalassiosirales; family Thalassiosiraceae; genus Cyclotella; species Cyclotella cryptica. The sequence goes on along the minus strand of JABMIG010000268.1, from coordinate 39,157 downwards.
TTGGAACATTCCACTTTGCCCACGCATTATTCAACAATGCCTGGATCAAGTCTACCGATCCACCACATGATTCATCCAATGGCACCTACGACACGTTCTGATCTACCTATTCATTCGGTTTCGAATCTTCCCTATTCGATGAGAGGATATCCGCCAACACCCAGATATATTCAATTACGAGCAATGTTGGAAGAAGAAGAAATGCGTGTCAGTAACATCATGTATCACAGTCAAAGGACTGCTCAGCTACGAGCCATGTTAGAGGAAGAAGAACGTCATGTTAGTAACATGATGTCCCAGCATCGAATGAATGAGTATGCATATATGTATGCTTTGGAACATGCTCCTCCGACATGGACAACACCACAGGAAACCCATGATCCAGCGAGACCTCCAGATCCAGCGAATCCGCCCAACTAGCTATTTTAAATGTTGCATGTTGATTTTTTCCCGTTTTGTGACCCAATTTGTTGCAGCATATGTATAGCCAATTGCCTGCATAACAATAATAGACACATTGACTTGTAATTTTCATGTGTATACAATGACCCAGTAACAAATCAAAATAGTTCTGTGAAATCTACTTGCACTCACTGGAGCCTGAGATTAGAGCTTTGGCGCCACGCTTTCGATGCACGGAGTTCCAAAATGTTGAACTCTCTCTCCCTCTCTCTCTTGACTAGGCCTCGAGAAAATCATGTGCTGCATTCATGTGATGGTAGATATTCAAGTCCTCCGTTAGAGTTGAGAAATCAGTGAGCGACACGAAGTGTGAGCTTTGAGAGGATCCTCAACGCAGACTCTATCAATATTACAATGACTAGAAGAACGCAGAGCATGCAATGGAAAGGGCGCAGTTTTGAACTCTTGCCCACTTGCAGGGTTCTTTTATTGGATAAAGAGCGTACATTCTCCATTTTTTTCACTGGGTTGGGAATGTGACTACTTCTCACGATGACTTCGAGATCTTCACGCCGCGAGCTCTTTCGAGCATAGCTTGGGCATATGCAAGTGTGAATATGACCCATCCTAGTCTATTCGAGAAAGTTGGAACTTGCATTGTTGCTCGAGATGACCTATCGAGTTGTACTCCTCGGATGCTTTCTGAAATTTTCTGTTCGTATGCGACATTCGACGAATCAAATCCTATGCAAGAGTAGGTCAGGTTTCCCTGTGTTTCATTTAACCTTCAGGAACTAGCTACGGATCCAACGAAGCAAACAAGCTCATAGACTAGAATTCATGCTTCTTGATCAAAACGTATACTCTACACAAGTCAAGAATGATTTCTAGCTGCAACATTATGAAACCTAAGGCTATTTTCAGGGTAGAGTTTTACGTTCCTACTTAGGCCTCATTTCTACCCGTCGTATAATACTATTCCTCTGTTCAGACATAGTATTATGTGCCAGTCTCGGGAATTCTTAAGTATCCAGAGACAACTCTATGATACTTTTCGACAATCAGTTACCATTTACTTGCTTTCCGATTACACTATAGATAGGAACTGATATTTTCCAATCCAATGACATGACGCGCCAGATATCATGCGTTGGATCTTTCAAAACACAAAGGAATCAATATTAATCATTCAGAACAAAATCTAATCCACAGAATTCGGATGTCAAGCATTCGTTCATACTCCTTGAATCCTTGCCAAATCAAGAGAAAGCTAGTGGAAAGCAAGCAAAGACAAATATCACTTTCCATTCATTTTTTCCTCATAATTTTCATTTCCAACAATCTCCAGAACCTCCGTCAACACACCATCATGTTGTTGACGAGGAACTGGAAAAAGCGCAAGAAGACTTCAGTAGTCCACCGCTACCCGAATCACCTTTATACCATTACCATCATCCAAGCCAAAGAAGTACCAATTGATTATTGTCTCCCTTTCAAAAGCATTTACGTGAGTGTTGTTTCTCTTCATTTTGTATTACGACTCGTCAAACATCTCGTAACACATTGTCATGCCTTCTTTTCATTACACAACAGGTTCCATTTCGAAGTCCCGTTCTTTTTACTCATCTCTCTCTCCGCATTCAAGAGATGCAAGGTATCAGGACGAGGAGCTCCGTCGGCCTACAAAACGGGTTGTTTATCACTTTCAGCTATTGAGCGCTGATCGTTCGGCGTCAAGTTCCACCACATGAAGAGGATCCCCTTTTTAGTCAATCGAAGTGCTACTGAGTGTAGAGATTTCCGGATATGACTGCTGTTGCTGTTTCAGTGATGCAAGGTCATATGTCGAAAAGCAAGAAATGAGGATACTAGGGTGCAGCGGAATTACTTTTATAGTGATTCAATCATCAATTGGTACTTTCAACTTGTTAGTTTGGTCAGATCTGTAACTAGTCTTTATGGGTTAAACTAAACATAAGGCTGAGAAAAGTGAATTTTCGGTATTATGAATAAAATAATTCTCCCCCAGACATGACTTGTGCAAAATAGAAATTTGTCACAGAATTTCCACGCCTGATCAAAACATTCAAAATTGCAACCAACGTATTGAAAGCGAGACTAATCGATCTTTTTTCTCATATAGTTACAATTGGCCATCAGTCGGGATATTCGCGCCATCCTCCACGTCTTGCATCACACTCCCAGTATGAACCCTCCTAGCCTCCTTCCTTAGCCTCTTGGCTTCCTCTCGTAATGCCTTTTGCATCGCCGTCTTCTCCTTCTTGTACCTCTCTCTATCCAGCTCCGCCAAATCTTTGTATCGCTTCTTAGCCTCTTCGGGAAGTTCCTTCCAGCGACGGCCAACGGTTTGGGCGAGCGTAGTGAAAGCGACTTTACCGTGTGTTTTGCGATGCACTCGTTTGGATGGTGCAGTAGAGAGACGTTTCTTCATTAGGGCTTGCGTGAAGTCTTTCATGTCTTTTTCAGGGGCTAGAGAGGAAGCCGATGCTGTAGCCGATTCTTCTTGCTTGGCTTGTGGGTCGTTTTCGTTCTCATCTTGCGTAACTTTTTTATCTTGAGCACCATCCTCCTCGTTGACTTGATCGCCATTGGCCTTGTCCTTGTCATTCTCCTTCGAATCATGATCCATCTCCTCTTCCTTCAAAATTACCTCTCTCATCTCGGAGAAGAAAATATTATACGCCGACAAAGGTCTTCTAGGCGCAGCAATCTCTTTCTTTGGTTGAGGAGGCGGAATGACGGGCAATGACATGGGGTCCGTGATAGTTGATCTTTTGGATCCCTTTTTCTTTTTCTTGTCCAAAGATGGCGATGCGGTGCTGGTATTATTCATTCCACCATTCACAGGAATCATCATATTATTTGGCATTCCGCCCATACCTGGCATCCCCTGCGAAAAATCACCCATCATCATGGCATTCATGGGAGGCATCATAGTATACCCCCCATATTGTGGGTTGTACCCCATGTTCATTCCATTGTCCATCATGTTTTGCACATTGTTATTGAAGTTTCGCATATTCATTTGGTTATTGTTCCATCGTGAGCGTTCGAATAGGTGGTCGTCTTTGGATTGGCCGTTGGTATTGCGCATGTTCGTGTTGGTGCTCACAGTGTTGTTACCTTGATTGTAATAGTCTTGATTCCCCCCCTGCATCTGTTCTTGTCCTATTGACTGGCCTCGACCACGATTCCCCTGCGCCCCGCCTTGCTGAGGCATGGCACTTTCCTGGTTCCCAAACCCAGCAAGGCGGCCACTGGCTCCGTCAAGGCCCTGAATCCCATTGCCAGTATTACCCGAATTCCCGCCACTCGGTCCACTATTCATAGCCTGCATTCTCCTCCTCATTTCCAACCGCATCAAGTTCTCTTCTAGTCGTTTCGATTCTTCGGCGGCCAGCATTTGCGCAGCGTGCGCTCTGGCGGCGAGGTAATCGATGGAGGGATTGTCGGGGTCTTCCTCTTCTTCTAGGGGGAGTTCTTCGGCATTGTCGCTCGGCATGTTGCTGTTGCCCTTGCTGTTTTTGGTGTTGCTGGGGTTATTGTTGGCCACGTTGTTGATGCCTCCTCCTTGATTATTCGCATTCATGTTCATGTTCATATTAGTGTTCGCGTTGCCCCCTCCTTGATTGCCATAGATGAAATTGCCTTGATTGTAATTCCCGAAACCGCCATCGCGGTAGTAGCCACCGTAGTTGCCATTGTAGCCGAATCCCATGGAGCCACGGTGCCCCATCATGTTCATACCGAACCCGCCGCCAGCGTTGCCCAGCAAAGAATTGCGGTGCATCGCCATCATGTTGCTGTTGAAGCTGTCATTGTAGCCGCCTCCAAACGGTACGCCGCTGTAGTTGCTTTGGCCGTTGCCGTAGCCCCCCTCAGCGCCCCCGTCGAACCCCCCTCCCCCCATGCCACCTTGATAAAACGCATCGAAGCCAAAGTCGCCACCCACTGCGCCTCCGCCGGGATTGCCGCCGCCGCTTTGGCCACCACGGCCACGGCCTCGGCCCCGGTCATCGGCTGTGGCCAGCTGGCCGCCGCCGAGGGCAGCATCATTTTGAAATAATGGCATGCTCTTCTGAGAAATTACTGGTACGTTCAATAGAGAGATTACTCGCACGTTTCTCTCAGATCTGCTATTCACGCGCTCACAATAGAATCTATTGCTGTGTTTACGTTTGGTTGCTGAAGAAATATTTTGGGGTAGACGTTGACAGATACACAAGGGACGAAAGGCTGAAACAGCGTTCTATTACACGTGAATCACATCAAATAGCGTACATTGCCCCTGGAACGAAATGCTGCTGTCTTGACAGTGTTAAGAATCGACAAGAATCAACTTGTTTGATTTGGTTCTTCCATGGGTGTGCGAACGTTTTCTTTTTCAGTTCACGTAGTTCGCATCACATGAGAAGATTAATGGTTGGGCGTGTTTTCGTTTTCAGGAACCTCGTGTCTCTGTTTGAAAACAACGGATTCTCGTGATGGCGCATCCTACCATACCGACACATACAACGAATGCTTCTTATGTACAAGCACACGCAACCATGCCTGAGACCTTGGAACATTCCACTTTGCCCACGCATTATTCAACAATGCCTGGATCAAGTTTACCGATCCACCACATGATTCATCCAATGGCACCTACGACACGTTCTGATCTACCTATTCATTCAGTTTCGAATCTTCCCTATTCGATGAGAGGATATCCGCCAACACCCAGATATATTCGATTACGAGCAATGTTGGAAGAAGAAGAAATGCGTGTCAGTAACATCATGTATCACAGTCAAAGGACTGCTCAGCTACGAGCCATGTTAGAGGAAGAAGAACGTCATGTTAGTAACATGATGTCCCAGCATCGAATGAATGAGTATGCATATATGTATGCTTTGGAACATGCTCCTCCGACATGGACAACACCACAGGAAACCCATGATCCAGCGAGACCTCCAGATGCAGCGATTCCGCCCTAAATGTTACATGTTGATTTTTTTCTGTTTTGTGACCCAATTTGTTGCAGCATATGTATAGCCAATTGCCTGCATAACAATAATAGACACATTGACTTGTAATTTTCATGTGTATACAATGACCCAGTAACAAATCAAAATAGTTCTGTGAAATCTACTTGCGCTCACTGGAGCCTGAGATTAGAGCTTTGGCGCCACGCTTTCGATGCACGGAGTTCTAAAACGTTGCACTCTCTCTCCCTCTCTCTCTTGACTAGGTAGGCCTCGAGAAAATCATTTGCTGCATTCATGTGATGGTCGATATTCAAGTCCTCCGTTAGAGTTGAGAAATCAGTGTGCGACACGAAGTGTGAGCTTTGAGAGGATCCTCAGTGCAGACTCTATTAATATTACAAGACTAGAAGAACGCAGAGCATGCAATGGAAAGGGCGCAGTTCTGAACTCTTGCACACTTGCAGGGTTCTTTTATTGGATGAAGAGCATACATTCTCCGTTTTTTCACTGGGTTGGGAATGTGACTACTTCTCGCGATGACTTCGAGATCTTCACGCCGCGAGCTCTTTCGAGCATAGCTTGGGCATATGCAAGTGTGAATATGACCCATCCTAGTCTATTCGAGAAAGTTGGAACTTGCGTTGTTGCTCGAGATGACCTATCGAGTTGTACTCCTCGGATGCTTTCTGAAATTGTCTGTTCGTATGCAACACTCGTCGAATCAAATCCTACGCAAGAGTAGGTCAGGTTTCCCTGTGTTTAATTTAGCCTTCAGGAGCTAGCTACAGATCCAACGAAGCAAACAAGCTCATAGACTAGAATTTATGCTTCTTGATCATAACATATACTCTACACATGTCAAGAATGATTTCTAGCTGCAACATTATGAAACCTAAGGCTATTTTCAGGGTAGAGTTTTACGTTCCTACTTAGGCCTCATTTCTACCCGTCGTATAATACTATTCCTCTGTTCAGACATAGTATTATGTGCCAGTCTCGGGAATTCTTAAGTATCCAGAGACAACTTTATGATACTTTTCGACAATCAGTTACCATTTACTTGCTTTCTGATTACACTTTAGATAGGAACTGATATTTTCCAATCAAATGACATGACGCGCTGGATATCATGCGTTGGATCTTTCCAAACACAAAGGAATCAATATTAATCATTCAGAACAAAATCTAATCCACAGAATTCGGATGTCAAGCATTCGTTCATACTCCTTGAATCCTTGCCAAATCAAGAGAAAGCTAGTGGAAAGCAAGCAAAGACAAATATCACTTTCCATTCATTTTTTCCTCATAATTTTCATTTCCAACAATCTCCAGAACCTCCGTCAACACACCATCATGTTGTTGACGAGGAACTGGAAAAAGCGCAAGAAGACTTCAGTAGTCCACCGCTACCCGAATCACCTTCATACCATTACCATCATCCAAGCCAAAGAAGTACCAATTGATTATTGTCTCCCTTTCAAAAGCATTTACGTGAGTGTTGTTTCTCTTCATTTTGTATTACGACTCGTCAAACATCTCGTAACACATTGTCGTGTCTTCTTTTCATTACACAACAGGTTCCATTTCAAAGTCCCGTTCTTGTTACTCATCTCTCTCTCCGCATTCAAGAGATGCAAGGTATCAGGACGAGGAGCTCTATTGGCCTACAAAATGGGTTGTTTATCACTTTCAGCTATTGAGCGCTGATTGTTCGGCGTCAAGTTCCACCACATGAAGAGGATCCCCTTTTTAGTGAATCGAAGTGCTACTGAGTGTAGAGATTTCCGGATATGACTGCTGTTGCTGTTTCAGTGATGCAAGGTCATATGTCGAAAAGCAAGAAATGAGCATACTAGGGTGCAGGGGAATTACTTTTATAGTGATTCAATCATCAATTGGTACTTTCAACTTGTTAGTTTGGTCAGATCTGTAACTAGTTTTTATGGGTTAAACTAAACAACGGATTTTGTGACTGAATCTTGTCTCTTTTGAACTGCACAACCTCTCACCTGTGTATGCCGTACGATACTTAACAAGAACATTGAGTGAAGCAACTTTCCAAACTCTGAGGTGGATCATAGAAGTAGTTGTAAAAAAGAAGAGTAATGATGGCTATGGAAACATTTAGGTTGCTGATGGTGTAATAGTGGGAGCAGAAGACATGTTCCGTCAGGGCATACGTTCTTTTTAATGTTGTTGAATACTCCTCTTCTTTCGAGCAGGTCCAATGGTCAGCTCTGAAAGAAGGAGAGATGGGGTGAGAGACAGGCACAATGGCGGCAGTTACTTCTGGAAATATAGGTAATTCTATGAGATTCTTGAGAGCTTCTTCTTATGTTGGTTTAAGTTTCATTAATTACTTCTAATCAAGATTTTTTTAAAATCTTAGTTGTGTTGGAAACTGAGCTGTTTTCTCCTTCTTCTCCTTCTCCTTCTCCTTCTCCTTCTCCTCCTTTTTCTCCAGTGAGACAGTTTTTTTGCTTTTTTGACAAAACAGGTACTGACTATGAAGTTGATGTGAACTTACCTGTAAATAATTCATTTTTCGCTTGGACTTACACGGGTAGTTATAGTGTTTTAAGTATCTGCCTACCTTTAAAATTATATCTTTTTGAATAACGTATGACATTATTTTCTAGAATGTTTCTGGAAACTTGAAGGGAACATTAGTCACAAATTATCATTTTAATCATACAACAATGGTTCTGTAAACTTGAAGGGAACGTTATTGTGTCACAAAAGAGTGTCTTCGTCTAACAAGAATGAAATTGCAAACTAAAAATGGGTACATACTTTTAAAATGGGCGCGGGGCTGGCGCAGCGCTGGCGCAGGCGCTCTCGCCCATTTGCAACTACTATAGTACATATTAATTAAGCGTAGAAAGTGGCATACTACTACAAGCACTTTTTTTCAAAAGTACGTCTTCCTCTGTCTCTACAAATTGCATTCTGTTTCGCTAGCTACAAAAAATCTTGCACCGGCTGCTGGTAATGTTTTTGTGCAATCATGAGTTTGCGAGTTTCATTATTCTTTGAAAATTCCCATCATAAACACAATATCAGTAAAATTGATATTATACAAGTTTTCTCCATTCACAGCCACTTTCAGTTGATGAATTGGAAAGGTAGGGTCATGACATAGGCCAATTATCTACCTTAACTGGTAACCCAAAGAGGTTCCAGGTGGAACCTCCAATGGTCCTCTTCCTTTGTGTAACACAAAGGAAGTACAATAGTCATAAGATATTGTTTCTGAGAAACAATATTCAAAAGACAATTTTTCTTGAGAAACACCCATATACATTCTAGGTGTTTCTTAGACAAAATATCCAAGAGAGGATTTCTTTCTCAGAAACCTTCTCATGGGACAGTTCCTGTTGGCAGTTGAGAGAAAAGGAGCAGTCATGGAACTGCCCTAAAATCACCTCCCAATAACAGGATCACCTGTGCTTGGTGATGCATGGATCACCTAGTGTACCATGCAATACCTATTTCAGTAGTGTAACTCTCATAATTAAAATCTTTCAACAACATGTATCTACCCGTTTACTACATAGTAAAACTACACAGCAAAACGGCTTAGGTCACTATCAATTGATAGCCTTCGCGCAACCAGATCGGATCGCCTGTCCGCGCTCCACCATCCATCATCCATCAGCTGTTGTCGGTGGTTGACCATGGTAGGTTCGTCTGTCCGTCGTCCACTGTTGCTTGAAGCCGCACAATACACTTGGTGTGTTACACGTGGCGCAACTTGTGCTGCCTGACCCCAAGAGTAGCAATATTGCCACAGCTGAGCCCCGAGTCACGTACTCAGCCAGTTGAAGTGAGTTCACTCACAGGCCAGCACGCGTTTTTTTAAACACGTAGCAAGAATTCTGTATGTCAGTGAGGACTAGATCCCACTTGACACGGGTATACCCGCTTGTTAGCAGAGTGCATTTAGCACATAGTGCACTTGCCGTAAAAAGACCACTTGTGACGTATCATACGCACTTGTGGCACGAATGCTTACGTGCCTATTAGGTAGTAGCAGCCCCTCATTAAAAATGAGGAGGCAATAAACATAAATGCCTCGGTTTATTTTTTTCCGAAAGAGCAGTATGTGTGTAGTCTATTTTAGACCTAAAAACACGATTAGACTTAAAATTAGTCCGCACCCGTGATCACATGCAGATGCAGTGACACCACGGAGTACTAAGTACTTATAGCCTTAGGGCAGTACAAAAAGATCTTCTAGGGCATAAAATGACCCTATGAAGAATCGTATGGCCTCTAAGGCCTAAAGGCTTGCTCGTGACCCCCGAGGTTTCGGTCACTTGAAAGACTCGCGATCCTGGAAGTTCGCGTTCTCAGGTTTCCAATGTGTAAGACACATCCTCAAGGGAAAATGAGCCCGCGCAGGACGTAGTCCCACGATCGCGGATCAGCCCCATTCACATGGGAGCGCCACGGCACAGCCCATTTCACAAACGTTTCGCGACACAGCCCTCGCGATCACGATCTGAAAACGACCACATATCATGTGTCCTAGACTCGCTGGGCTCAGCCCAGTGCGCGATGGACCAGCCTAGGAGAGAACATTGTTCTACCTCACATGGGCATAGGGCGCAATATATTGCCGCATCCCGGTCAGACGTCAGAGTGACGCGGAGTATTGTCTCCAAGTCCCAGCACGCATGGGGCGCAAGAAGGACCCATAAAACGACTACGTGTCGTGCCCCAGAAACACTCTGAGCAAAATTCTCGCGAAATCCCGATTTGCGCAAGAATGCTGCATACTTTTTGCGGTTTTTGTCAGGAAAACACGCAACTTGTTGATTTCCTAAATCCAAGCAAAAAGTGAGAAAAGTCCACAAAAGTGAGAATTCTTCTCATGTGGTATTCTTTCATGCATAAGCTACCGAGCTTGGCAAAAGGAAAGAAAGCTAGTTGGCTTATGAATAGCCAAATGCACAACCTCTGGTCCGAGGAAAATAGAATTTAGAGCCGAAAATATAAATTGAATTATTTAATTTTAAATTAAAGAGCTCGTTAGAGAAAAATCTTGATCAAAATTCTACTGTCACGTTAAAATAACCTGATATTCAAATACCTTGCTACATGTAAAAATAAAACAAAAATGCCAAGAAATCTTCTGGCATCATGAATTGTTTTCTCAAGAAGATGAACTCTTCTCCCACGTGAGAAATGTACACATGTGCCATGCTGCACTATTAACAAGCAATGGTATCAAAAGCAACTGGAAATCAAACCATGTTGGGTTTCGAACCCCTGACACGGTGTTGCTACAGTAACAGTGAAAGCAAGAAGGATGTAGTTCCAAGCTTCCCCATGTTCCAAAATTAGGAACATCCATATGTTTTCCTTACCCAGCTAGGCAGGTGTCAAACTCCTCTTGCACGCAGGATGGGTTCTTCCTACTCAAAAGGAAGGGCAAAGTCACACGATGTTTTTTATTGCACAAGCAGTAAATTCCTGTCAAAACACACTTTTCTGAGTACATGTTACCCAGAGTGACTAAGCCAGCATATGACCTCAGTCTTTGACAAATGCAAGAACTGAGTTTGAATTGTTCTAGATTTTCGAACAAATAACAACATAAAATATGTTAAGATCAATTTTACCTTGCCAGTGATAATTGATGCAAAGTCTGCAAAAATCTGTGAACCAGAGTTGAAACAAAACCTGGACACAACATACCAAGCACATAGCTAACCACTTAAGTGCAGGACTCTTCTTGAGCAAAAATACTCATGATCACAGAGCTAACCACTCCTGTGAAAACTCCTCTGGGGGTTGAGTAAAATAGCAGACCTTCCAAGCTGTGTCAAAATAAAAGAAAAAGACACACTTACACTACAAACTCAATTTCATACACGTTACTGAGGTTTCTCATGACAAGAGAAACTGTTTGATGAAGTTTGTGTGTTGGAAGAACGTGCCTGTTTCCTCTTTTTTGAACGAGGTAGGTTTACAGCCTATAAAGACAGAGCACAACCAGTCCAAAAGTCAAGTAAAAACAACGAGGACAATTTACCTTGGCGACTGGAGGGTTTCATTGACAGCCGTCGTCAGAACTGGCTGTACAAGAACAGAACACCCAAACAAACATAAATTACTGTAAATCAAAAAGTGATTCTAAAATAATAAAATAGGACAAAAAGTTAGAAAACTGTCTAAACTCAAAGAATCCTTACAGTACTGTAGATGTTGCTATGTTCAACTCTGCAAACACCATAAGACTTCATGAAAAGTCAACAAATCATAGACTAGATACTGACGCATCTAGAACCCATTCATGCCTAGAAAAACTGAAGAAGGTTATACCTACTCAGAGCTAGCAATAACAATCATGGGTTTTCCATGTGCCTCACAAGCACATTCAATGGAGTCAATGATGGCCATACTGTTCTCAATAGAACTCATTTGGAGTAATATATATTCTCCAAAGGCTAGCTTGAGAGACCACCTTAAACAAGGTTAGGATGGACTTACCAAGCAGCGAGTAAAGGTTTGCATGACAAACCAATACACAACATCTCTGCACAAAGACAACAAGGGCTTAATAACAGACCCAAAGTCTTTGCATGGCAAAGCACCATGCTTACAAGCAGATGAAAACTCGCTAAACATTTCGCCCACAGGGAACTCACACGCTACTGGGTGGTCCAGTGGAGAACCTTGGGTAAGACAATATGATTGTCTCGCCTCACTCACAACTGGAATTGTAGAGGAGGAGGTACACTGTACACAAAAAGAGACATTAATGTTAGACATTTGTTACCACAACAAGTCTAGAGCAACACCAACTCAGGTTGGGTATGCTCGCATTCTAGTACAGCTTGCTGAACTTAGAGTGCATATAATACACAGAATAAGAGAAAATGAATCCTTGACCATGATTAACATCATTGGATTCAACACTGTGTCTTACTAGATAATGGTCTCACTGAGACTCAATGACTAGTACTTGATTCTTCTTGTGAGAACTTCTGATGGTTTACCTTCAGAATTATCCATGGAGAACACATATGGTGTCCATAGGAAGGACTCTTAGAGTCACCGAAACACGTGGGTCTTTTGCTAAAGACAACGGATGACCATAGGTAGTGCAATATATGTGTTGCACAACAAAACCA
>JABMIG010000268.1:0-25555 GCA_013187285.1 Cyclotella cryptica | reverse complement strand
TGAGAGTCTGTTTTCCTGTAAACGTACAATTCCTATCGCGTAGAAATAAATCCAGCTCCTCTTGGTCTCAAATTTCCGGTAACCTCCCGGTAGACTCGGTAACCCTCCCGTACACTAGGTTACCGGAGGGTTACAGAAGCATACCGGGAGGTTACCCGGACTCCCATTCAAGAGCTCCGGTAACGCCTCCCCCATACACTTTCGAGTGTGCGGGGAGGTTACCGTGTGTTTGCAGTGATACGATAAGACAATCAGGGTTACATGCGGAAGTAAGTCAGAATATAAGTTTGACTTAGGAGAGTACAATCAAACCAGCTTTATCATAAGCCATGCAAATCTCCCTCTCCACATGAACTTGCACTTCATATACTACATAAACAAATATGTAAATTACAAATCGTCACGAGCAGCTTGCACATTTTAACCTCCAACAAGAACGGTTTTCTGCAAGTCTGGCTCATATGTCGGATTTTTTTTCCTCACCGAGGTTTTACTTTTCCGCGAGCCACGCTAATTCTCCAATCGTGGAGGCGGTGACATAGGCCAATTATCTACCTTAACTGGTAAACCCAAAGAGGTTCCAGGTGGAACCTCCAATGGTCCTCTTCCTTTGTGTAACACAAAGGAAGTACAATAGTCATAAGATATTGTTTCTGAGAAACAATATTCAAAAGACAATTTCTTTCTTGAGAAACACCCATATACATTCTAGGTGTTTCTTGGACAAAATATCAAGAGAGGATTTCTTTCTCAGAAACCTTCTCATGGGACAGTTCCTGTTGGCAGTTGAGAGAAAAGGAGCAGTCATGGAACTGCCTAAATTACCTCAATCTCTAACAGGATCACCTGTGCTAGGTGATGCATGGATTACCTAGTGTACCATGCAATACCTATTTCAGTAGTGTAACTCTCATAAATAAAATCTTTCAACCACATGTATCTACCCGTTTACTACATAGTAAGCAACTACAGCCAAGCGGCTTAGGTCTTGAGTCAACCCAAAGTCATCAGGATTGTCAACTTTCATAAACATTCTATTTTGAACAAAAAACATGACTGTTTCTATGTGCACATGTTGATATTCTCTGTGGTTTGGTGAGTAATGGGATGTTTTTAATGCTAGGCATAAACATACAAAAATATTCACATTCTATTCTGTATTGATCAATTTTGACCCTTTTTCTAAAGTACGCTGCGTTATATTCATATATTGATATATAATGATCTTCAAAATTGTCACAGCACTTGTGCTGGTGCATTGCAAGAAGATTTTTGTTTTCAATTGAATTCGCAAATATGACAAAACATTGATTTCTTCTTTCAGATAAATATGGATGCACCCATGCAAACTGTGAAGATATACAAATTCCACAAAGAAACTGATTGTTATCCTCCATTTATATGTTCATGCAGCTGATGGTGGTGTCACGAGGTCAACAACATATATATCAATGATTATTGTACCCCACAACCATAGAATTATCCACCCTCTATGCTTTCATTTAAAGATTTGATTTTTCTTTAATACCTGAAGTTTGTATGATAGTTTATAGGGAGATGCTCAATACAGCTACTTTTGTATTATTGTTTCATGCATATTGGGGGTGATAGTTCACCAACAGGCACATTATTCATTGATTCATAATTGCTCATAAACATTGCAGGTTGAGCTCACCTTGAATGAATGATTGTCGGGTCATATAACCTTGATCTTTTTGAGAAAGATGAACTTGACCCCTCAAATCATTTTACTTGATGTGGATGGCAGACCCCATACGTCAGTGATTTCATATATTGTATGGTGAACAAACAGAAAATTTGTGACATACAATATGACAGTGGCAGTTCACTCTTGACACAAAATGAGATACCCTGCCTTATATATGTATGTTTGGCTTTTAGGAAGAGTCACATACATCTTTAGGTGACACAGGTGGAAAGAACCTGATTGTTTTAATATCCTTGCATCCACTAGGAGGTGCTTAATACCTTGGCTTTGGCTGTACACCTTCCTTTTGTTCCCGCACATCATGTTAGTATTCCATTGTGTAAATATTAGCTTGGCTGAAATTGGAGTGCAAGTGGGGCTATTATTGTCAAGTGCTGTAGCATCTCTTCCTCATCTTTAAGTATCATCAAGTATCATACTATGATCTGTGTGCTGCTTTGAAATTCATTCTAAATCATCATCCTTCAACAAACAATTTTTCACTCAGGTAATGCCAACATATGAATGATTCCAGCCTGTATGTCAGAAGACAAAAGACGTTAGACTGTTCCCTCTTCCTTCACAAGTGCAATACATGTGAGGATAAGGATATCATTATTATGTGAGTATAACATAACTGCCATGAAAAAGAAGAAGAAGCATTTTTGGGGCAGCCATTTGTTTTATGATTGTTCCACTGTTCCTTCGGTGTTCCATCCATGGATATTACAACTCATCAACAGCTATTATACTCCAGCAACAATATCACTGGTCTTTCATTTATTTTGCCATGGGCTGCTATCACTGTCAAGCATGAAGATGTGCTGAGCACTGAATCATATGTTACAGAGTCCCAATTTCCTATCACACCAACATCCAAGGATCATTGATTGAGCAACCAGTGCAATGTCAAACAGAAAGAAGAACATAAGCAAACTCTTGACTTCAAAGCCAAATACTCCAAAAGCATATTTCAACCCTACCAAATCATCTCCTAAGAAACCAGAGGATAAATCTACAGCATGTACTGCTATAACATATTGTCCATGATATAAAATCCAATAGAGACAAGTCATGGCCACCAAAGTCCCAAAGCCTTGCTTCTATAATAATATGGTGTGCACTTTCCACAAGCATCTTTCATATGGAAGACTAACGATCAAATTCTCATGCTTCAGATTAAAAGACATCAAGGGAAAGTACGCTGTCTACACAAAGATGTATCCAAATGATGCATTTGAAGAAATTGAGATCATGGGTGAACATGCTCCGCTGCTTTCTTAGAAATGCAGTCCAAATGGATATTATTTCTGTAGCAGATGACTGCACTGATGCCATGCATGATGTAGTTGAGGGATGTGCTGTCAGCAATGGACACATGCAGTTACATAGCAGATGTGATTTTGACAGATACTACCACTCATCATCTGAGTTTATCTTTTGTGTTGACATTATTTCAAACATTGAATCACAGTATTCTGTATCTGCTCAAACTGGTTTTCTCCGCTAACGTTTTTCTTCTGTTGATGAGGAGGGGGGTTCAGGGTGCTTTTTCAACCCTCCAACTCATTGCATTATTAATGTATCCATGATGGTGAGTAAAACACAGCCATTGACTCTAACTTCTTAAACTATGATTAGTTACTGGCAAATCTATTAGAGTCAAATGCTTATTGATGCCACATTTATATAGTACCACATCCATTCTACCACTGTCTTGTGATCACAATTTTGATGGTGCTTGTCACCCAATTTACATCCCTGTTGTTTGGGTATTCATGACAGAGGAAATCAGGGAATGATTATGGGATGTGTTCAACTGAATTACTCACAAAGTCCAGGACTTGGATCCTTACTAGATTGATGTAGTCATTGAACTAGCCATTTTTATGGTTCAGTTTATTTTCCTGAGGCAAAAATTAGTCGGATGTCTCTTTCACTTCAAGCAAGCTGCTAAAATGAAAAATGAAAGAGCTCCAAAATTTTCAGACTTAGAAGTCAGTTTTGGCATCAGAAAAGGTGTTTTTGATCTGCTAACAGTCATTCCAAAGGAACATCTGTTGATGGACATATAGTTTATTGTGGGTATATTTGTTAATAGAATCAAGCACTGCATTTGAAGGACTCTGACAAATGTGAGGCATCAAAAAAATGTGGTACAGCTTATATCTGGAAGTCCTATTTTAACAGGTCAATATACAAGAAGCATGAATTTTCACATTTTCACAATTTCAAGCAACAGTACAATTAAACGTTTTTGCATGTCGTTGATGTCAACAAACAAACATGCAAACGTACATGTCAAAAAAGTTCAGTCAAGGATTAGTATTCTGGTTTTCATAATCCCCTTAGAAAGTCACAGCCTTAGTCTCAGTTGAGTATTTGTATTCCTTACAAGCCAAAATCATTTGTTGTAGTACATATCAATCATAATTTTAGCATCTTACAGTACAAGTTCCAGAGTTTTCAATTTTCTGAGGGAAACGTGGGGGACTTAGGATGAACTGGTCACAGACATAAAATTATATCTTACTTGGAAGGAAACAAAAAACATGTTTATAGTTCATTATAGTTTTCTCCTCATTTTGTCAGGCAATATCTAAGATAAGCCATACTATTTTCTTTAGCCAAAAACCATGTGCATATCTTGACATACATTGAGGACCTATCGCAAGGAACCAAAGTATCCAATCGGATACATTCATATGATACACCCAACTTCCAGAGTCTCTGGGCTTGGAAAACTCCAGTGCAGCATCAACAAAATCTGGTGTATAACTTGAATCAGTCAGATTCCATCTGGTCAATTAGAACTGGGAGAGTTCTGACAAGCCACCTGACAACTGCATCCTCTATCAGAACTGTGTAGAATTCTACACACCAGCTCAGGAGGAATTACAAGTCCTTGTAGGACTCTTGTAAACAACATGCCACATATTTGCAAATATTGTGTCATTAATTGAATATAAATGCATGATTATTGACAGTAATCAACCATCATTTCTTGATAGCTTTTTAATCTCATAATATCTATATTCATCTTCTTGTTGATTTGTGCGCCTACCAAATGTCACTTATAATTCTACAAAAATTAATGTAGGTCAAATCTTAATCCACACAAACCTTGATGACCGCAGAGGACTATCACAAAATTTTCTGAAGATGCTTAGAAATTTATTTTTCTGTTAGCAATGAAGCTGTTGAAAATGATCATTAGATTGTTATGGTCTGGTTCTCATTCTTGATATTTTTCTGCATACAAAGTGAAGGTGCAGATGAAGTTGATACTTTCACCAAATACCTAATTTAATGACAGAATAATCAGACCTTTTTTAAAGGCAGACAGAATGATGGCTGATGATCGGTCGTTCCCCAAGAATTGTTCTACGTATTCCTGGCAAGAGTGTTACTACTACTTGTCAAAGGCAAAAAACCAAGGAACTGAAATCGCCAAAAAAAGTGTACAATTCCTTGGGAATCGCAAGTTACCTAACTTTTGGCCTAACATAATATGTGCACTACTATGCCCACCTGTTCGATCAGGGGGTGGTCTACCTACCACATTTAATTTTTTTTGTAGCGGATTCTCAGTCCTCGCGGGTCCTGTTCTCGGACCCTGCAACAGCTGCAATCCACGACCTCGCCTTCCACCGACGTCACCATGGTTCAGACATCGTGCGCTTATGGTATGGTATTGTACTGTAGGAATTACACAAGAAGTGGTACCGTACAATACAACACCGTCAGAACACCGTCATACCAAAACACACCACACCAATCTTCTCGTCTCGCGCTGTCCCCTTGATTGATCACATCATCATCATGGCTGCTGCAAACCTTCTGAAAGCATTCGCCGTAATCGCTTTGACTGCAGTGGCTTCTCCTGCTGCGGCGTTTGTCTCGCCTTTTCCGCCAGAAGCTGTAGGATTCAAATCATCACGTCATCATGTGGTTGGCAACCCGTCCGATTGCGATGCAAATGAAGCATTGTGGCATATCCACGATCATTCTACATTGGTCTCTCACCGCCGCTCATTTCTTCATGGTCTCTCTACAGTGGTGGCAATGGGAAGCAGCGTCGCTGTACTCTCGCTTCCAGGCGTGGCGCGTGCCGAAGCAGAATCAATGGAGAGGGGTGGCGTGAAGTTGACGCCTTTCAACTCTCTCTCCTTCAATTATCGAGGTACGTTATTGTGTACTCATTGTTATGTCTTTTGCTTTCAGCTAGTAGCACGCTTGAAACATTAACTTAACATACTATATTCAGGAGGATCAAGTCCAACCACAGGCACTCTCGAAGAACCATCCATATCGTATTCCGACTTCTTATCCAAGTTGAATTCTGACCAAGTTACTTTTGTAGAATTTTTAGCCCCCAATGGAAATGTGGCGTATGCTACCCTGAAGCAATCTTCCGCAGATGGGGAAATCAGCAGTGCCGCCGGGCCAATTCGTATCGGGGAGGGCTATCCTTTGGAGGTTAGTGCTTACAGCATCACTGGATCGTGAAAGTTTTTGCTAGTTACTATCTTCCCTTACTCATGCTGTTAAATTCTCTCGCTCAGGATCCCGAGGGATGGAGCAGTCCAGCCTTTGTAATCAAGGCTGTTGCGAAAATGGGCGTACCTTACAAATTTGTAGTACCAGGGATCAATGCGTCGTTGTAAACCGACGGGGTCTCACTCTCATACGTTTCCACAAGTGACGGTACTGGAGATCGCAATCAATCCTGCACACATGCCGTAAAATTTAAGTTCTTTGTTCACAACACGTGCATTCTCATCGCTTTTGAAAATGGAATGCAAGTACGTTTGTAGCAATATACAACTGTTCAATCTTCGTCATTACTGCAAATAAAAGTTATTGCAACTGGCAAGCATTGGTTGCATTGAATGGTCGAGAGAGCACACCTTCCACTCCCAGCCTAAACCCTGTTTCTTCCAGAAACCCTTTCCTCATTTTGCAATACATTTTCGTTCCAACTGATAATCATAACCCGCTACGGTTCACACACTACTGCATCTCCAAACACAACTCAATCCCACTTGAAAATTTTCCTAATGAGGTGACCAAAGCTGCCAACTCCACCCTATGAACCTTCTCTACATCCCCACCCGTCCCCCGATGTCCCACCGCCAATTGCAACGCTGTACTCAATCCCAAGGTTGAAATCTTTCCGTGAAATCTACATTTATTGCATTGAATACAATTCATAATACGCATAAGATCGCGGGTACGCATCCGTGCTTCCCACAGGCTATTTGTGTCTTTGAGTGCATGTTCTTTGAGACGTCGGACTGCCGCATCGATGGAGGGGTCGTCCATGAGGGGATGAGAGAGGATGGATTTGAGTGCCTCATTTCCTTCTCCGATCTTTCCTGAATCACAATCCGCTAATAATCTTTCTCTGGCCGCCTTGACTCCCGATAATAACAACATCATGGTAAAGTAGAGATTTTCGACAGCCTCGGGAGTTTCACCGTGAGGACCCAACCGTCTCTCGAACTCCACCACGGGATCTGTCCACTGATAGGAATTGGGATCAAGTCCCTCCCCCCCACTTTCGGCAATTTTCTCCTTGATCCCCCGGACCACCTGAGCACTGACCATGGCATGCAGTCCACTCACGGCCTTATTGAAATCAGCCTTCCAATTATCGGCGTCGTACTCGTCCTCCCCCGTGGCTCCATCATGAAACCCGATACGAGAATGGATAAAGTTCCAAACCTCCGACCCGTCATACCCGGTATAGTCCTCGGGAAATTGCAGCGTGGAGTAATAATCGTCGGAGGGCATGTCCCAGCGCGCCCATCCGTCCAGTTCGAATTCATGCTCGGTGTAATCATCGCTCTTCATGTCCGGGGGGACCTCGTCGTCGTCGACCGGGTAAATCTCACAGGATTCGGTGTAGCATTCAAATAGTTCTTGCGGCATGTATTCGCACGACCCGAGCATGTCGCAGCTGTAGAGCGAGAAGTATGGCAGGGATCGGAGCTGGGAAAAGAGGGACGAGAGGGTGGGGAGGGCGTTGTCGATGGCGGATATGCCGGGGGCGAGGGAGGTGTCGTGGAGCGGGGCGGACGTGGCTTGTTGACGAGTGTGGATGACGCGGCATGGTGGTGTTGGTTGGTGTGGTCGGGGGGTGTATTTGATGGGGCTAGTTCTGCATGATTTTATGGCGACTGGTGAGGAAGGCGACGAAAGGAAGGCATGAGACGAATGGATGGCTGCTAGACACGCTAGCGCTTTCGAGACGGTGTAGGGCGACGGATGAAATCTCATGGTTGTTTTGTGTTCTACCTGATGTTGATGTTATCGATCATCTACCTGGATGGCCTGTGCTAGCGTTCTCGATTGATGTTTCGGTATGTATGGTACAATACAACACACAATACCGTACAACCTCCGTACAACACGATGTATTTTCCATTGTTGTGATGTGATAGATATGGATTTGGTTACCTTTCATGAAAAACATATTTTAAAGATTCCTACTAAAATTCAAGTCTTTAACTGTATCGACATACACTGTTTTTAAACGGAAAGGAGCATCCTGATGACGTTTTGCTGCCAATGTGTTGATTCTTGAATTCCTCGCCCCCTCGAGACTCCAGCTTCTTTATGTCTGAAAGATTGCAGATGAATCCTACCATGATTTTTTTTGGTTGTGAAATTCTGGGGACTCGTTTTCGTGGAAAATTCTCTTTCTTCGGTTATTTTGAGAATTATGGTACCGTACCATACGAGAAACCTGCATACTGCTTCTAAAAAGGCCCACCTGCGGTGCCTGTCCCCCCCGCCCACGCAATCAGAGAACTCAGAACCTTCTCCTACGACAACTGGCAAAGGACAGACAGTTGATTGAAGAGCGAAAAAAGAAGTTCCTCGTGTATTCCACCTCATCACGTCATGCTGTGCAATAGGAACAATACAAAATAATACGATACCACATGTCGTAAAATCAAATATGAAATCCATGATTGACACTCGACGTATGCACGGACGGCCTGCTCCATCGCGGTGCAATATCACACAGAGTAATTAGGCTTCCATGTTCGTTCTTCCTCGATCGTGCAAGCAGGCCGTCGTCCACAGTTCATCACAGCAGTAGGTAACTCAACCAGCCACAGCACTTCTTGCGACAGCGGTGACATTCTGGCGACATTACTCCCTACCTGCACCGAAAATGACACCAACCAGCAGCGAAACCTCCCCGCCATTGGAACGATCGTTGGACGAACCCGTGGAGGAATTATCTTCACAGTGTGATTCACCGGTTGAATCTCACGATGTCGATGTGAGCGATGGTGAGATTGCTTCCGAAGTAAATAACAGCGACGATGTGAACGGATCACCGATGGATTCTGCGGCACATTCGCCGCAGTTTGAAATCTGCACTTCGTACACATCCCAAGATGACGACGCCCACGATGATAACGCCACGACATCGCTGACGACGCCCACGTTCTCCACGGCGGATCAGCGTCACCAAGCGGCGTCGGCCTCCACTAAGAAATTCGTTCATTTCCTTTCCGATGTGGAGAGCACGCCGATTCAGACCGAAGCAGTGAAATCGTTCGTGGAAGACGACGCCGACTTTTTGAAATGCTCTTTCGAACTCAACGCGCCGCGGTTGCAGCAGGTCCACCACGCCCGGCCGGCCACTGTCATTCACGAAGAGGCGGAGGACGACGAGAAGAAGGAGGAGCTGCCCTCGCTTTTATTAGTGTCGGCTGATGCACAGCTTGGAGCTCATGCAATGCAGGACACGGAAGCAAGGACAACACCGGCCAAGAATTCCTCACCACCAAGGACCTCCGTTGTAGATCTGCCAACTATTCCACCCGCAACAAAAGCCAATACACCTTCCCCCTCGCGAATTTCTTACGTTTCCCCGCCCGGACGACGAACCATCACATTGCGTTTACAAGAAGAAGTAGACGATGCCACTGGTGCTACCAACAACGGCAATAACGCATCGCAATTGACTCCCTTTCGCAGACTTAGTTCGCTACGAAGATTTCGTAGTTTGAGTCTCAGCACCGTCATGATACCGCTCGATGAGAAGGGCAAGGTCGAATTGTCGACACATGACATGCCCGGCGGCACCAACGCCAGTAAGGGAGACAATGCTCATGAACCATCCCTCATAGATCGAGGGATCATCACCGTTTCGTGGTACGATGGGACTACTTCCGCAGAGATGCAGCAACACGTTTACAATTGTGTGTTGAGAAAATTAAAGTCGAATGATACAAGTAACGCTGGGGGCAGTAAGAAAAAGTTGGAGGATGTTCGGTTGTTGGATGAAAATGTTGTTCCTCATGAAGGTACGTCATGATGGTCATTGAAAAAAAAACAGCTTTACCGTGTACAAGGAAGTGATATATATGTATGCCTCACCACTATCACCCATGCATTCAAATTCTCTTTCGTTGTACAGAAGTGGTACTCTGCCCTTTCCTCCCCGACGGGTCCAATTTTCTACTCAAATTCAAAACATCCACTCCCCAACCACCACCTAAACAACCCATACCAGATCCATACAATCTTCACCACCATCGTATCCCACCCTACATATCCCGAGCACCCGATTCACCATCGGCAGAACCAAGTCCATATCCCAGCTCGGCAAATTTGTCAGGGATGAATGCACAGCTTCATTTGTTGAATGCAGCCACGGCCTTGTTGCAGAGTAATGGGATCAAGACGCAGCCCGTAACTTCGAATGGATTGTCGTTTGGAGGCGGCGCCGAGAATGGCCAGCAACATCATGGATTGGGAAGTGTGTTGCCCAAGATACCAATGCTTCCGAAAGTGGAGACGGTGCCTAGAAATTTTATGGAGCACCAAAGTCCCGTTGGGATAGTTGGGAAAGATGCTACTACGACTGCTGCGGGTGCTCGAGATGATGCCACCGTCAATCCCGACTCAGTGGACAATACCAATGAGAAACCAGTCAACGTTGGTGGCAGCAGTCACCACAACAATGTCACCGATGCAGCCATTGAACAACAACTACGTCAATTAAACGAATTATTCCTACTTCGAAACGGAGCATCACTTACCACCAACTCCTCTCGACCCACAAATGAAATAAACCAACCATCCGATGAGGACGATCACGATCCCTACGTCAAATACTACAAATCCCAAGAGAAGAAACAAGTCATTTTTATAATAGCCAACTACTTTGTCCTGTTCATGGGGATTATTGCTGCGTCGGCCGAAATCCAATCCCGGTTACCCCAATGGATGAATTGGGTCCAAGAGAATTATGATTCGGTCCAAAATTGTGCCACCGACAGCGATGCCCTGATGGAATGCATATTACATGGAAATTTCAGTGGGCTCGTTGCGAGCTTTATGCTATGGGCCACACAATCTGCGTCCGCCAAACGAATCTTCCTCTTTGGGTTTGACACGCCCAAAAAACTATGGACGGTAGTGTACGAAGCACTAGTTACGGCTGTCTGCTGGGGACTGTCCTACCTCTTTATCCGACGTGGATTGAACCCCAATACACGAGAGAAGTTTATTCAAAAGTACTGGAAGGACGCCGTGTATGGGAGTTTGGCGGGGTTTAATGCCGCGTTTATGAAGGCGGTATTGAAGAATTTGGTGCCACAGGATGTGGCACTTCAGGCCATCGAGACAAGGCAGTTGAGAATATTTAATTGGTTGGGGATGTTGATGAGCGAGGAATAGTTAGGAGGACAATAGTATGTTTCATAGTGCTGCTGTTTCTTCCCTATCGAGAGGGAAAGGATGCAAGATTTGTCACTTAGCACGAAGAAATCACTCTTAGCAAGGAGGGTGCAGCAGTCAGTCAAATCATCTTTTGGTCATGTACTAAATGCGAGCTAATTGAGCTCTTAAAGGTGTATCATAATTGCAGATTAACTTCTAAATTTCTTGATAATAAGTAATTGGCACAGGAAACGAACACAAAACAGAGTGACGTCCAACGATGTGTTCGACTTTAATTTGACTATGGTAGATTTCACCCTGCACAAGGTCTCTTCTCAATAATGGTTGGCAGGAACAGGTTGGAAATAAATTGGCTCGCCCATCACCAACTTAGCATTCAATAAGCGGTATGCACACGAAATTCCAACATGATTCTCTGTCGCACGCAGTTTCTTCGAGCTTTATGACAAACTCTACATACACTTTTTTAGAAAGTCACACTCTATCCATGGCGATCCTGTAACATACCTGTCTGCTACATTGGACCACTTTGGCGACAGAGTGGGAACTCTCACTGACAAGGAAACAGAAGGGACAGATTTGCCCGTCACCTACAGTCCACCACACTCGCAAGCAACTTGTGAAGGACCCTTTTTACAGAGTGCATCATCTGAGCTGATGCGTCCGTAACCTTACGCCCCTACGATGTGTAGCAGTCTCAATTTTAGCTAAAATATATTAATTTAATAATATTACAGAATAGAATTAATGCATCATGTTTAACGACCCGACTACAGCACGAACAGCGAACAGGCTGCCGCTACTGAAACAATCCGACAGAAGGAAACAAAAGGTTCGAGCAAGCGGAATGTTGCGCAGAAGAATACCTGATCTCCACCAGAATTGCTACTCCCAAGGGGCCTTTGTAGCTCGACCCGTCCCATGTGAAGGGTTCTGCTTATGCCGAGGAGAATTTGGTGACTGCCTTAGTTCCCTCACTCACTGCATGCTTGGCCAATTCCCCAGGAAGCATCAGCCTCACAGCCGTCTGAATCTCCCTGGAACTCAATGTGGCCTTCTTGTTGTATGTGCTCAGTTTTCCAGCCTCGCCGGCGATGCGCTCAAAGATGTCGTTGATGAAGGAGTTCATAATGGACATGCCCTTCTTGCTGATTCCAGTGTCGGGGTGGACTTGCTTCAGCACCTTATAGATGTAGGTGGAGTAGGATTCGACGCGCTTCTTGGATTTCTTCTTCTTACCGTCAGTTGGCTTCTTGGCTGCCTTGGCAGGTGCTTGTTTGGAGGGTGTCTTCGCCATGGTGAATGTTATTGGTGTCGGGGAAGTTTTGGACCGGAGTGGTGCTGGAGATTTTTTTATGAGATTCGGTTACTCTCTCTACAAGTTGCCACGAGTCACGTTTTGATGTTTCGAATTCAGAACCATTTCTTAAAGCTTCGCTTAAAAGATTGATTATTTCCAATATATCATAAAAGTATGCATGAATTTGAACGTAATGCGAAGCTCAAAGCCGCGCCGGTTTTTAGGGTCGAAAGATACCGACATGATTTTGGCGCGCACAAACGGGTCTAACCCCGTGAATTTGATCACCTCCCCGCCCCGCCCCGAACCCCCTCTCATAATTAAAAAAACGAGTTCATCGAACAACGCATCAACGATTGCTCTTGCCTCTCCATAATCTGCAATAAAATCTACCTAATCATGTCAGGTGAGCTCATGTTGGTCGTTGGCTCGTCCAGAATTTTCTTTTTACCTATTTCAAATTTACGTCCCGCTGTGCTCCCCGCGTCTAATATTTTTTCTTGCGTCGTGACCCAACAGGAAAAGGAAAAGGAGGCCGCGGCGAAAAGAAATCCACCACAGCATCCGCCAAGGCGGGACTTCAATTCCCCGTCGGTCGTATCGGGCGTTACCTCCGCCAAGGCAAGTACGCTACGCGAATGGGAGCCGGCGCACCAGTGTACCTTGCTGCGGTTCTCGAATATTTAACGGCCGAGATTTTGGAGTTGGCCGGGAACGCTGCCAGGGATAACAAGAAGAGTCGCATTGTGCCAAGGCATATTACATTGGCTGTGAAGAACGATGAAGAGTTGAACAAATTGCTTGGGGGGGTGACAATTGCCAGTGGTGGAGTGTTGCCGAATATTCATGCAGTTCTTTTGCCCAAGAAATCAGCGGGAGGAAAGAGTGCTTCCAGTAAGAGTCAGGACTACTAAGAATCCCAAAAGGTCGGGAGTGGCTGTGGGTGATTTCTTTTTCTCTCAATTTTGAGGGGAAAGGCTGGGAATCGCTGTCTCTTTCGTTACGACGTGCCGTGCCCTTTGTTCATAACGCATTAATTATTAATTTAATTTGTTCCGACTGATAATGTTTTCGTAGTTCTGACAACCTATTAGTCCTCATTTTTTACTCTATTCTTGTCTTCACTGCGTGACTTGTCTATCTGATAATGCACTATTTGTGTGGTCGTGAGTGAAATAATGTTTGCGTTAACATTTAGTCGAGTTGGAGACAAAAAAGGCTTTTTTCAAATTCATTTCATCCAATTCTACAGTAGCTCACATTGTTTAAAATGGTATTGTATATTGCTCTACGCAACTATTCCCACCAGAAAGAGAGCATTGGCAATACTACATTTCCTTCCCTCGACATAATAATTATTTTCTGGCATGACTCTGAACCAAGCATGGCTCACCTGTCACGTTGAATAGCATCCCATCAAAAACATAATGCCTCTCCAAAATTTGTAGTTAGTTGCTCAATTCACATCCATGAAACTCCACAGTCTCCACAAGCACCGCTCAACCAACCACAATCCACAATCCACAATCAAACAACTCTCACATCTTTTTACCCTGCAACAACAACTCCTTCGCCTCATTAATCTTTCCTGCAATGTAGGTACTCCCACCCGTATCAGGATGATTCAAAATAAGCAGTTTGCGATGGGCCTCCTTGATACGTTTGGGTGTGGATGATTCGCGTACGCCGAGAATGAGGGCTGCTTCTTTGCGGGTCATTTGTTCTTCGAATCCGCCTGTTTTTTTGTTGTTGTTAATTATGTTTGGAAAGAGTTGTGTTGAGTGAGTGATGCACAAGGGGGGCGTTCATCCGCATTTAAAAACTCTGGATGGACTCTCACCTTCATAAAATTTGGCACCGACGGAAAGATTGAAGAATTTAGCAAAAAAGTTTTCTCTGGGTTGTTCCTTCTTCGCATTCCCCTTGGCATTAGCACTGCCAGAAGCCCCGCTGTCTCCCCTTGCCTGTGCCGTGGCATCTTCCTGCTGCTGTTGTTGTTGCTGCTGCTCTCCGTGTTGCTGCGAATCGGCATTAGCATCACTGTTCAACTGCGATCGTCGCTTCTCCTCCTCCTCCGCGGCAGCCTTACCCGCCTCCTTCCACTCTTTGTACCCCTCGACCATGTACTGACCCGCCTTGGCGGTGGCTGCGACGGATGCCAGAGTGAGGACAATGGCTGCTCCTCGTTCGGCGGGAAGCGTTGTGTGATAGTGACGAAGAAGGATCGAATTATGGCCTTTGTGCATGTTGTTGAGTAAGTATGTTGAGCTGGTAGAGTTTCGCAGAGACATGGAAACGGGATGCTGCAGTGTATTGTAGCGATTGCTGCTCATGTCGTCGTCGTCGTCACTACGGAGCGGATGCGCCAGTCCATGATTTTGTGTAGTGAACGAATGCAATGGAAGACTGGATAATGTGTGCAACTCGCGACCGTCGGAGTAAATCCGGTGCGTTCGAGGAAACGCCCGATTCGGCATCGCGTGCCAGCTCCGTCGTTGGAGAGACTGCGAACTGTTGATGAATGCTTTACGTATCATGGTTGGCTAGTCTATTGAGGAAGATGGCGAATTACTTAGTGATTGATCCTTTGGATGCCGTCGTTGAGGGGAGTGGAAGGGTCTCGATGGAGTTTTCGGAAAAATCGACGACTGGATAAGTGGATGAGAAGTGGATGGCGTTGCAGCAGTCACCATTACCTTTAGTTAAGAATATTTGTGACTAAGTCAATGGGATTCTTTACTCTACTTCCTAGCACTGGTGAAAAAGAGATTTGTTAGACTTGTAAAGGTACTTCGTAATTGCCTCAATATCTCTGGATGTGCCTGAAAGCAGCTGAAAGCACGCTGAAAGCTGAACCTTGTCGAACATGCTGGGAAGAGCTCAAAGGGCAAAAGGCAAAAGGCAGAAGGCACATCAAAACCACAACAGAGCACAGACGACCGCATCAACCACCGAAGGGGTATGCACATCATCATTAGTTGACGACCCAGACGCAATTCAAAGAATGGCGACGGAGGAATAAGATCGCGAGTGAAGACTGGACGTCCGACATTCACAAACGCTCTGTGCCAGACGGAGAAATTGAAACATGGCATTCTTTGGACGCTCTCAAAGATTTCATGTTTGGATAGGCGATGCATCGTTGAAATGCCTTACATCGAACACATCCTTTTTAGCAGACATGCTCACAATGTTGCGTCGACCGTGCTATCGATTGTCAGTTTCCAACCAGCCGCCTTTCATCGGCAAGAGGCCCATCGTGAGCGTGGTCCACAGTCAGAATTGCAGACACTTCACGTCGGCCGTGGCCAAGTCGTCGCGTGACAAAGGAAACCGCCCAAATTACGGATATTGGAACGTAAAAGATTGTCATACTGTCGAAGACCTGTTGCAAAAGACATTGGACAAGTTTCACGTCTCGTCTCCCACTACCATCGCTGCGGCATGGAACTATGTCCCCGTCCTGTTACGGCAGCGAACGCAGCGACCAATGACGAAACGAAACCGTTATGGACAAACAGAGGAATTGATGCAGCGAGAGTGTCACATTTTTTCCCTTCTTGAGCAGACCATGGCATTATTTGGGAAGTGTAGACCCAGGGAACTAACCACCATTATTTTCTCATTGGCCAAAATTGCACGAGAGGTTCGGTCGATTCATGGAACGAAAAATGCGAAGAGCATCCATCATCAGGCCTTTCGAAATATCCTCTTTGACGACAAATCCAATCCACAAAGCGCCATATTTCAACCTTATGCGGAAGCAGCCTATCATCGACTTGCGAAGTTTGATCCACGATGTCTTTCGAACTTGGCTTATTCGTATGCGCTTCTGGGGTATGATCCTCTATTGCAAAATGGAGACACGTTGTTTCAAAACATTGCACCTGCCGCCCTCAATACGCTACATGACTTTGATCCACAAAATATTTCCAATACCCTGTGGTCCTATGCAACTTTAAGGGTATCACATCCATATCTTTTTCAGTCTGCGGGAGATACTATTGCGGCATCGTCTAGTCTAAAAGCATTCAAACCGCAAGAACTTTCCAATATTTTATGGGCGTATGCGAGACTCCATGAGCCGCATCCTACACTGTTCGAGAAAGTTGGAGACACTATTGCCATGTTGGATGATTTCTCTTCCTTCAAACCCCAAGAACTTTCTAGTACACTGTGGTCGTACGCTACTCTCAGTGAAGGACATAGCGTTCTGTTCAAGAGAGTTGGGGATGGTATAGTAGCGTTCCACGACTTGAAAGCATTTACACCCCAGGCTCTTTCCAACACTGTTTGGGCCTATGCAAAAGTGAATAAGGCTCATCCTGGCCTATTCGAGAAGATTGGCGGGACAATTATCGATCGAGATGGATTGGAATCTTTTACCCCCCAAGCTCTTGCAAATATTGTTTGGGCATACGCCACTCTCAACGAATCATGTACTGGTCTTTTCAAGAAAGTAGGAGATGCTATTTGCGACCAAGCCAACTTGAATAGATTTTTACCCCAAGAACTTTCCAGCACAGTTTGGTCGTTTGCCACTGCGAAATGTCAACACCCTGCTTTATTTGAAAAGATCGGGGAAACAATTGCTAATCAAAGCGACTTGAAATCCTTCAAATCACAAGAACTGTCGAATATCGTCTGGGCTTTTGCAACCGCCACTCAACATCACTCTGAATTGTTTAAAAAGGTTGCGGACAGTGTTGTGTCCATGAGCAATTTAAGTTCGTTCAACCCGCAAGAACTTTCAAATACTGTTTGGGCTTTTGCAACCGTTAACGAGTTGAGACCTGACTTGTTTAAGAAAATTGGGAATGTTATTGTGGACATGGATGATCTTCACTCATTCAAACCCCAAGAACTTTCAAACACTGTTTGGGCTTACGCTAAAGTCCATGAGTCAAATCCTAATCTCTTCAAGAAAGTTGGGGATGCTATTCTACAGCGAGCGGGAACAAATTCGTTCACCCCGCAAGAGCTTGCAAATATTGTTTGGGCCTTTGCGACTCTTGATGAGCCTCATCCTGATCTGTTTGAAAAAATTGGTGATGAAATCACGGCACGAGACACCTTGAATGAGTTTACTCCTCAGAATCTCTCGAATATTGTGTGGGCGTATGCTACTGTGAACGAAGAAAATGCCAGCCTGTTCACGAAAATTGGAAATACAGTTGTTGGATTAGATGACTTGCAGTTATTCGCTCCTCAATCCTTTTCAAACATTGTCTGGGCACATGCTACTGCCAACGTGCATCAACCTGATTTGTTTCGCAAAATTGGGGATGCACTTGTGACATCAAATATCTTTGAAGCTTGCAAATCCCAAGAACTATCCAATACGGTCTGGTCTTTCGCCACAGCGAATGAGTTGCGATCTGATATTTTCAAGAAGGCTGAAGATGCTATTGGGAAATCACACAAGTTGGAATCATTTCCTGCACAGAGTCTCTGCAATATTGCTTGGTCATATGCCGTTGCAAATGTTGATGCACCTTTGGTATTTAATGATGCCTTTATAATTGCACTTCTTGATAAGCAAGAAGAATTGACTCTGAAGGGATTACGGCAGCTTTTTCAGTGGCATCTTTGGCGGGTACGAGAGCAATCAAACGATGGTCTACCAGAAACCCTTCAAGAGCACTGCCGTGATGCATTCATTACTGCTAACGTGTCATCATCAATTCTTCAAAATGACGTGATTTCAGAGTTGGCTGCAATTGGACTCAACCCAGAAGAAGAATTTCTCACGCAAAGTGGGTATAGACTCGATGCTTTGGTTCAAATTGATGGAAAGAGGGTTGGTATCGAGGTTGACGGGCCATCCCATTTCATTCATGAAACAGCCAAGGGCAGCACCATATTGAAGCGCAGACAAGTAACAACAATCGATAAGATTGCTCTTGTATCAATTCCCCATTGGGATTGGAATAAACTTGGAAAGGATCGCAGCAAAAAGCAGAAGTATTTGAAATCTCTCCTCAGTTAATACTTATAACAACTCTAGTACTCCTAGCTATCGTTAGAGATCAAAAAACATACAATATAAGAGTCCATACGACTGGAAACTTTCTTCTGTGTTCCCCGCACCAATTTATTCCATGCGTTGGATTGGGAAGTAATGCGTGCAAGTCGTCCGCGTTATCTCATGCTGCTGCAAATGATGAATTGACCCCATCGGAGGCCAGCAAAATCGCGACAGAATCAGGTAAGTTGATCACTTTCTTTGCTGCTGCTGGATTGGCCCCAATATTTATTTGCGTAGTTGACGACAAGATCCCCAACACAAAAATTATAAGCTTCTTCTCATCCTCACTGTCATCAGGTCAAAGAACAATTACAATGATGGTGTCACTGAAAAGGCAATTAGGTAGACAACCCAATTCGTGCGTAAGCCTAAGTGAAGACTGACCATAATGCTGTACTCAGTTTGCGTGACTGACTTTGATGGATTGGCAATGTATTCTTGTGATGTCGTGCTTTATGCATCAACAATTCAAACATTACTTATGTTTTGAGGCTTATTTTGTTTCATATTGTGAAATGACTCATTTAACATTTTTTCAAGTTTTACTCAAGAAGTTGGTGCCTTCCTTAGTAAAATCATATTACTAACTGCAGCATCTTTTAACAATGTGCCAAGATACTCTTACGAAAAAGGAAAACATATCCCTAAAACCAATAACATTGGATTAGTTCTTGCCAAAAGCATCAAAGTTACTGCGAGCCCTCGAGCTTTGTATAGATAATCCAATTCTTCTCAGAAAATAGTCTAGTAGCTGTATTGCCTTTTTGCAACATATTGCTATTGAGATGTTTGACATGCAGGACTACATCATAGTGGGATGTCAACCTGGACCACCTGGTGCCTTGACCACAAATCCTGAGCAATGCTACTGAAGAACGATGCTTTACTTGCCTTGCGTTGTATGTTGTTACATGGAGTGCACTGTGTTTGATGTTATATTTGATGTCACATGGTTTACATAGTGAGGCATGGCTTTTTATCACCCAGATTGATTGGGCAAATCCATATAATTTTCAAGCAATTAAGCACAATTCAGTAGGAAAGCTTGGTCGCAACTATTCAAATCTTCTTCCTTGTCTACACCTGACACGGCATGCAACTAGCTATGCACGTGAGCCTACTTCGTTGAGTAATGGTTCTAAAACACAAGTCCTGACAAGTTTAAACCTGAATATGAGTCAAAGGTATTCATCTTAATCATGAACCTAAGCAGAGGGAGGGATGAATGCATGAAAAGGTAGGGGAAGGAAAATGAGCAATGGAGAGAAGGGTATCTGTGGTGATGTCGATAGGTGATGGACAATGAGTGGTCGCTTATTAGGGGTGTAGAAATTGTGATTATTGGCGATGTAGGGATTGTGATCTTGAGTTTCTGTTTGAAAATAACTTTATATAAGGAACATACTGATTCATGCAAGGACATAAAGAATGTATGCATGAAAGACAGGAGCAAACTTCAGCAAAATATTCAAGCACTTCAAAAGTAAAGCCAAACAGGGTTATCAAAGACTGATCATCCTGATACCTGAACACTATCCAGCATAGGCAAGTCGTACGGGTGTAAGGGAGACTAGTGGAATATGCCGCTGACAATACCTGCACTCTTGGGGAGTCAAAGTTTGTTGATATGCATGTTTGTAGCATGAAGAAACTGTTGCCTCTTAGAATGTGCATGAACTTTGAAAAGAAATAGCTGTGTCAGGCAGCTTCATTTCTGCAGAGTGCCTGTGAAGTGAGCTGTGTGGAAACAACACTTCGTTGAAGTGGATGCTCTTAAATGTATGACATGATGGTAGTTGTGGGTACTTTCACTCGTTGAGGCCAATTGGCATGACTTTACACTTGATATCGTGCCAATTCAGCATTAGGACTATAGGATAGGACAGTTTAGACCCTCACAACTAACTCAAGACACAGTTTCAAGTGGAGGGGTAACACTATTTTGACCAGGACATCAGTGCCCAAGTACTTTGGAGGACATTTCTGACAGCTGGTCAGTCAACTTTCTCTTTAACTAGCTGTAGCTGTGACCAAATTTCTGGTACACGTATACACCGGGAAGTCAGTTTGGTGCTGGTCAGGGTTTCTACCCTGAGGAGTCCAGAATAGGGGGGGGGGAATGAGATTTTTGCAAAAAATGAAATTTCTTCCTAATGTTATTTTGATGCTAGGAACCTTTAGGCAAGTACTTTCTTATGTCAAATATAAAATTTCATTAAAAAACCAGGAAGGTCCTCATTTTTTAGATACTGTGATTTTTACCCATTTTTACTACTGACTGGACTAGTGACTGACTAGAAACACAGTGCTGTGGATATGTTTTTAAAGATTTTTTGTTCTTACACACCCATAGTATATTTCGATTTGTAGATATACTTACATCAATACTGGTATGGATGTTTGCCTTGTTTCCTGTGGCTATTTGAGCATTGTTGTGGTTTTGAAGTCATTTTGCTGTTGTTTTCAGCATAAACTACCGTCCCTAAAACATGTACATGGTCATATATACCCTTCCAGTCAACAAAAGCATACAGAAGGTGGAGTGTACTTGACGTGCTCACAATGTCTGAAGTTTTTACCTTGTAAAAGAACAGATTTTGCTTGGGGAGTAAGGTTTCTAAATGCTCTGCCACATTGAGAAAAGAGTGATGGTAGTTTATATTTATAGACGGCCTTATGATGCCCCCTGACAGTACACAAACACTGAGGGTCTTCAAATGTTTTTGTGGAATACTGTTTTGTTTTAATTTGCTAGGAACTTAATGCATATTATCTTGGCTGACTGTAGAATAAATTCAGATGTATGTTCAAATATGGTTGCTTTTTAAACTTTTTATCACCTAAGTCATCCACAGCGGATAATTTCAGTTTGATAAAGGCTACATCAGAAACACATAATACTATATCAAAGCATAAGCAAATAAACTCTTATCTAAATAAAATTCTCTTTTAGCAAGGAAAATTGTTCACGATTTCCCTATGAAGTTGTTCTGCAGCAGTTTAAAAGTGAAATAGCCGCGAAAGAGTGGAGATGCAATGACAAATATGTTTTTTGAAACAGCACACAGCCTGGTCATACTTACTTTGAAGCTTCAAATTAATAATTGTGCTACATTAGTGGACATGAATATGCAAGAGGAGTCTTGAACCAGATAAAGTTACTGAATTTGTAAGATTTACTTTTATGCCACATTCGATAGTTAATTGTTATATCACCATTCTTAACTTATTCATTATGGAAATACTAATATGGAGACCAACCTTTCTTTTCACCAGTCGCTGCTGTCTGCTGTGTCATGATTCATGTGATTTTTTGCATCCCATATCTATCCATTGCATGGAGAAAGAAAGTAGTTTCAAATGACATTTTGTGTTGTTGAAACCTCCCTGACAATTCCAACACATGAGAGAAGGATCATTTATAACACTTCTATTCTATGACTGAACTTCACACATCTTTATTGACAGGTTTTGACAGTCATCATATAACATATGGGCATTTTTGCCATTTATAGCAAAATATGACCCACAACACTTATTGGCTGTATTGATCCTTCTCGTATCACCATAAGCACCTTGGAGACAGATCATTTTGATGCACTCTCAATGATTGAACTGTGTACCTTATTTTGACTGGAAGGCAAAATGGTTGACAAGTGATGCATCACATGTAATTGTATTTGATGCTAACATATCACACTGCATGTAGACTTCAACATTATGTAGCAACTCAATGAGTGTGGATGAATACATTACATTTCAGCAAAACATCTGTAGCTAGTTGTATAGTAACAAACCGGTTTAATGATAATATAAAAATTAGATGTGGCAGTGAGCCCTGTACTGCATTTAATGGAATAGTCAGAAGTTGATACAAACAATACTTTTTTTCAGATCAATATCTGGTTGTTTAATGTATCATCTACCTGTGAAAAATATAAAATTCCATCTCATGGATAACCACAACTGATACAATAATTTTGATGAAGGCAGAGATTGGACTAAACAATTCTGTTATAATCATTGGTTACCCATATTTATTTGTAACTCATTTTCAAATATCCCAAGAAGTTTGCTGTCAAAACCTCACGGTGAAAAGATGAATTGGTTACACAACTAATGCCAGGCATGAACATCTCTTTTTTACTGATAATATCATGTTTGGTTTCAAACTTTCACACTAACTAACATGAAGTGTCACTGATGGTCACAGTATGACAAAATTGATTTCTTGTACAACATTGTATGTGATCATCAATATGTCATCCTGTACTGCTCTTACCTTGTTCGTTGTCATGATCCAGCATGGAAAGACTGGACAGAAATAACTATTACAGGAACTTTTTATGGAATTCATTGTAAAAGTTGAGTACAATGAATTAAAATTATTTGGAACTGGTACTAATGTAAGACCTATGCAACCAAATGATGCTCAGAAACAGTTGGGCATGGCAGTGAAATGGCTACTACATTTGAATTTGACATGGGCCAGTTCATAGGACACAAAGCAATACCTCAAGCAGATAACTTAATTTCATTTGATGTACTTACCTAACTTGTTCATGTCCACGAACCATACTTGATCACTTCATTTCAATCACGGTGACCACAGTCACAAATACTGCAATCACAATTGATATTATATCAAATATTATTTGTTTGTTCTTATGTTCCTTTTCTTAAGTAATCAATCTGTATTCACGATTGATGACAGAAAGTGTGAGTGAAAAGTTTATTCCTCCACTCCTGCATGTATACTCGCATGTTGACTTATATTCCTGCATTTTGATGGACACTGTTCAGAACTTCCCCTTGGTTATCTATCCACCTTCATGCCACTTATCTCCATTATCCTAGCACTATTTGAGTTTTGTACAACCATAGTCTCAGCTGTCCCAGTCAAAAACTGTGCTCCGACATCTGTCAGCCTTTCACTCTTTGTGAAAGATTTTTTCACTATTTCAACTTTGTGTTTTTAACAGATTGATTTTTATGTCTCCTATACATAAACAAGAGCACAGAGTAGGAATGTGGTGAGCTCTCATTGAAAAATACAAAGTGAATTGATTCATAACACACAACAATCAACAGGTATTTTAATTTTCTCACCAAGGTTTGTGCATCCTGTTATCTCCACACATTCACAATGCTTTTGGGATGTTCACATGAGGGTCACGGGGTACGTGAAGCAAGAATGGTGGCCCACAAGCTGTTGTACTGCTGAACAACTTGAATTGGGAATACTTTTTCTGAGGGAAATTATTTAGTGAAAAAGGTGTGCAGCGGGTTCTTGTTGCGCTGCCGCATGTGTAAGGTTTAGGGGTGGTGGGCAATCATATTTGGGTGGTTCAGGTGGGTGCCAGGGAGGAGGAAGTGATGAATTTAGTGGAATGACTTGAGTTCCGAGTACTTTGTCTGAGGGACATTATTTGCTGAAAAATGTTTTCCAATGCATTTTTGTTGCCCTGCAACATTTGTGAGGTTTGGGGTTGTCAGGCGATCATGTTTGGGTGGTTCAGATGGGTGCCCAGGAGGAGGAAGCAATGAATTCATTGCATTTTTGACTGATGTTCATCGGTGTTGTAATTTTTTATGATGGCCGTTGATGTGTTATATGGGGATATCTCAGTGTACCCCCATGATACATAAAACAGCTAATGTCATGCTACATCTTAATGTTGCCCCCATGGTGTAACATTGCTAGAATTTGGATTGGAGAGACATTGGAGTCAAACATTGGAATTCAAAGGGGGGTCAATCAATTGAAGACATCTTATTTTCAATCCGTCACATTGTTGGAGGTGGCCAGTTGGCAATGCACACAGATTCGCAGAAAGTAGGAGTACATCTGATATTGTTTTTTAAAGTAGATAGCATGTACAACATACCACAGTTCCCCCCTACCAAGAATTACACAAATTTCGGGCCAAAATATTTGTATGTGTTTGACCATACTTTGGGTATTGTACCTGACTACTCAGCAGAAGAAGGAGTGGTGGGCAATAGGCGGGCAATTATTTTGGTCGCGGTATTGTACTGACCTGAACCAGTCTTTGCAAAAAAATATTAAGCGCAAAAGCTATAGGTAGTTTTGGCAGGTGTCAAAGAATTATTTTTATGAGCTATTTTTGTTACAATTGTGAGGATGGAAGGGCAGTGGAACCACACTTCCATCCATTGCAATGAAAACAAACATTGTGTAGGTTCTACACAATGTTGGTATGGTTATACCCTTCTCAAGAGTGTTCCCTTGTTTGGGGCTATGGACTCCTGTGTTGGGGAGTCCATGCATCTGGGAGTTGGGCAGTGGACACCTGTGTTGGGGAGTTGATGCCTTTTGGATCAGGGACAGTGGAGCTCTCTTCCTGGGGAGTCCTTGCCACTTGGTGTTATACCTTTCTCATTTATGTGAGAGATCCTTTTAATTTTTAGTACCTAGGGGTATGACCTAAGTCGGAAGATATCGAAATTAGGTGTAGATAAGTGAAGTAGAAAAGGGTGTTCCAGCTGATTGGAAATTATTTTTATGAGCTTAAAAATTACTGTTCTGAATGGCTGAGCGAAGCCATGATAATCATCCACTACAAGGGATCTAGTAACACACCATGTTATCTTGGTCATGCCAGATAACTTGGTCTTGCAAGCTAACTTGGTCTTGTTGTTTGTCTTGCTCTTGATCTTTTCCAGACCTCTTGGTCTTGCCAGACGTCTTGGTCTTGGACCTTTTGGAGTGTCTTTGATATTTGGGACAATGTTTCTAAATGTATATCTTGGATACTTTCGAACTGATAGAGCAATGACACTGCAA
>JABMIG010000265.1:130243-195961 GCA_013187285.1 Cyclotella cryptica | reverse complement strand
AAAGACTGTTCAAACAAACAGAATGAGAACACCGTTCGCAAGCTTGGAAAAAGATCTTTCCATAGATGTAATAAGGTAGTAAATATTTTTTTACTCCAACTGTGACATCATTTTCGTCCATCACATTGATGACAGAGAGAGCAGGAGTGCTCCTATTGAACTTAATCATGTTTGTAACTGAGCACACAACCTACACATACCCCAATGCAAACAATCTGATTCCAGTCTACAATCATGCATTAGCTTGTCCAGTTCTGTCATGACGAAAAGTACCAAACACATCAACCTTTGCACGAACTACGTCCACAAAGCACCAAAACTTGGCATCACCAAGATTACTCACATTCCTTTCATCATGCCAGCAATCAGTTTTCACCAACCAAACATATTTTTTCCAGTACACCTACCTATTGAAAGAACAACTTTTTTCAAAAATAACGATATCTGTTTTAACAATTGTCCTTTTTTTGAATATAGTAAGATGCCATAAATACTGTATATTCTAGCTACAAAGCACTATTTTGCCAGTTTCCCTCAACCTCATTCAATAGGATATAATTTAATCCTCGAACTAAGATTTTGTATAAAACGGTTAAATTCTGTAAAATAATACATAATTTAATCATTAATTTATGTAGGATTATGCAGAATTCGAGAAGGTTTTAAGTCTTAATTAAGTAACACAGAGGCTTTCTCCATAATATTGCCATTTTCAATTTGTGACCATGCAACTTGAAATTACAGATGACCTCTGACCTCCTCCGGCATCTTTTTCATGGTGTCAATAAGTGTCACTATGTGAAATTGATATGTTTGATATTTGTTACATTGCAAAAGTACAAAAGTTATTGAAAACTGTATTGGTGGTATTACTATGGGAGGAACCCTATGATGTTGTCAGATCTCAGTTATGCGAGTAGAATATGTTGAAACAGTGTAATTTTATTTAAATTCTGCAGGGCAGAAGTTTATGAAATTCTGTGGATCCTGAAGAATTTGACGAGAAGGGTTAATAAATTCAATTTGAGTGCAACAGTGTATTTCTGACATTCAGTGAATTTGTCCATTGAAAAAGTGTGGTGTTGAACATAGAAGCATACCTCCTCCATGTCAAAAAGACATCACTTGCCTTTCTGCCTGGATTCACCTGTGTCCCTGGTTTATGTAGTCCTTTCATCCAGGGTGAATGTAGCTGAGTGTGGGCTGAGTGTTGCACTCTTCTCACCACATCAGCCTTTAGTAGGTCATCACGTGCCCTGTGACGTAATGGCTCACAACACTTCGCTGCACTTTGTCATGTACAATATTACCATATTTAGGGGGCGGTCTTAGCGCTCTACACAACTCCTTTTTTCACACATTTCCCGATGTTCTATGCAAATTTCAGTGACTCCCGATTCAACACTTTTTTTCACACAATCTTTTACGATGACTGGCAGACATCCCACACAATTAGTTGTGAGCTCACACAACTACCGTATAACCTGGATTATAAGTACCATCAGATTATAAGTCCCAAGGGGCTAATTCTATTGACATTTGCATTTTTCCGGTATTTACTCCCATCTAACTAAACTAAAACCCTATTGCATAGTTTCTCCTTGTTGTCAGCAACACACCCATATGTAGCACTCCCGGTGACTCCCAATGGTTGCCAAGAAATCTCCGATGCTATTGGAAGTCACTCCACATCTTGTGCACATGGTGGAGGGGTGGACAGCATGGATGAGCAAGGAGGTCGACAAGGCGGGAGGCGTACAAAAAGGTACAATATGACTATACCTCGAAGTAAATAGAGTAACTTTCAAATAAGATACCAATAATTTTTTACCATGTTAAAAACACTAACTTTGGTCGTATTATAAGTACAATCAAAAGTATCGTTTGACATTTGTGGTACTTATAATCCGGGTTATACGGTATTTGTGTCAATCCGCCCCATCACCCAACTCTTTTACATCCTCTTGTGCTGAAGATACGCGCTCACAATTTAAATCCATATTTGGTTCCCATATATCAACATTCTTCTTGAAAAATCTTAGTTTATTATCATCTGAGATTTGTTTTTCTTCTTCTTCTCCATGAGACTCTTTTTTCATTATTGACTATTATAGTTAACATGGGTTCGTTGCAACAAAAAACCTGTTAATAACTTATTTTTATTTTTCAGATGCATGGGTATTTGTTGACTGTTGAGCTGTGATTACCTTCAAAAATATATCTAATTTCAACCTCCTGTGCTTGTGTGCGCAATAATACTCTCTTTATTTAGCCCTCCAACGGAGATTCCCCTTAAAGTATGTTAACTTGTGCAAGATTCCGCACAGGTTATATTTACGACTTGTGCGGAATCTTGCACAAGTTAAGCCTTTAAGCCATTAGAGCTGCACGTGCATTTTTGCACGATCAGCCCCACTGTCTGCACATTCACTTCCCAGGGGCCGCTTGCGTTGAATGCAAACATCCACACTTCAATGCATCATCCCTTTTGTCCTTCACACCTTGTTCGCTTGGTTCCCTTATATACACTGCTGTCTGCCTAGTAAGTGTGAGGCTTTGCATCACTCCTCCCCCTTCTGCTCTCACAGCCCCATCCCTGTTTGCGAGATTACGACTCTCTCCATCTTCAAGTGCCCATCTTCTGCTGTAGCACACCGGTAAGCTTCAAACTCTCCGGACACATCTGCAATCTTCCTCATTTGTCCTTTGCCTGACAAAATGCTCTGTCCCGAATGTCGTAGCAACCCATGCAAGGTCCTTCTGAACAGGCAGGGTTTGCTTGCAGAACTTGCCTCCTTGAGCTCCTCCATGACACCATCTCACAAGTGCAATCATCTCTATCGCAATTGTGTATTTGGTGAGCATGGAACCCTGGGACGTCGTGTTTGTGTACTCATCCCCGAATGAGTAGTTGCTTTTATTCACGAGTTGTGTCCTGAACCATCAGGAACTTACACAGGCCACAGGGACATTGAAGAAGAAGGAGAAGAAGTGCCCAACGATGAGACATTTGAGGGAGTACTACCGGAGGGGCATGTTGGTGCGCTAGATTTTGAGAATGGTATGAAGGTCAAAGTTTGCGTGTCCTTTGAAAACTCTGTGTACCCAATTTCTCACGTTAGCAAGTTTATCAACCAGTCAAATGTTTCCAGTTCAACTGATACTTTTGTTGGAGAGGATTTTACCAGCGCAACAATTATTTGTGACAGCGAGTCTTCATGGACCGAAGTGTTTTTCTACTGCACAAACAAACTGGAAGAATTGAGCAAAGTAGTTTACAAGAGAGTGGAATAATGATCATTTCTGATGTGGAGTCTGTAATTGTTTTGTGGTAGAAAGTATTTGTGTTAAACCTTGAGACAGTAACCTAGTATGACCTTGGCCTTTTGCTTTTTCCTTTTACAAATAGATTATACTTATACTTTATTGTTCATTCCAAATCATTGTTCTGTCATTTCCTCTTCTTTTTGTCAAGTCCATATTTGCTGCGCAAATAATTGTACAGTGGATGGTCAGTACTCGCGGAATGGACACGCTGACGCCTCCCAGTTTTTGTAGTATCTGGTGTATCGTATCAAAAATTGGAATTAGACTTCCACAGACCCTCCGCAATTGGGTGATGCGCTATTTCAAAGCATGTGAGTCAGGCGTGTTGTGGGTGTTTGAAGATAAAGTTGTTGCTCGCAACACAAATCGAATGTGCGTGCATGTACACTGTTGATTGCTGCAGCTCCCTAAATTCCTAACACTACACAAACCGCGGTTTGAAATTGCATTGGGTGTTGTTTCAAGAATGTTTGCGAGCTCAGCTACCCTATTATGTTTTCTGAAAATTGATTGAAATCCATCTTCAAGATGACAAACGTAGCCCTTCACTCGGAATCCACTGGAACAGAACCTGGATTATGTCCTTGTAATTTTGATGCAGAAGCAGCTAGTTCCTCTTCCCAAGAAAAATTTACACTTGTTTCGTCACAGAATGCAATCAATTGTTTGCTCAAAATTAGACAAAATTTCCACGTCCTTAGAGGGAAACGACGCATTCCGGCATCTTTGTCATGAGCAGTCATATTCCAAGCAACTTGTCCATTCACAGTCATAAAGTTGAAAACACCAAGTACCCCAATACGGTACCATTTCTTGAATAAAGCTTTCTTTGTAAAACCCCCGCCAATTTTTTTATCTTTGTTCACATTGTAAACGCCTCCCATAAAGTTATCAGTTGTGTATCGCTTGAGCACAATTTCAACAGGCAAATCTACTGTCTGTGCTCGTACCCTTCTTGAAACAGTGACAGAACCAGAGATACCAAGAGTTGAAATGAATGATACAAAGTTGTTATCGTTCCATTATCCAAACAGTACGCGATTCACCGGATCGTACTTCACAAGTGACGACCCCCTCTCAGCTCTCTTCGATAGATTCATAATCGTACCATCCCAGCCCTTGCGATTTGACTGAATAGTTTCGCAGGCCGGGATTTGGTACTTCTCTCGTAACATGACGAACATTTCTGGCGCAGAGTAGCAATTACCTATGTAAATCTCGCGCATTCCATATAGATCAGTAGAGATTCCTGACAAGACAACAGCGTTCACAACAGCTTTCTGGGTCGTTGGTAGGGTCCACGCTTCTTTGGCAAAATGAGCGTTTGTGGCATTATTGCCTTGATATACATCAAGATGATAGATGAAATTGATTCCTGCACTAGTGTTAACAAGAACAAAGAAGTCAATTCTGTATTTGTCTGGTTTGGAAGAGTGACCTTAGCCGATTCGTCGTAAAAAAATATCACGCAAAAATTATAGGTAGTTTCGACAGGTGTCGAAGATTTGATTTTATGAGCTTTATTTTGCACAATTGTGAGGATGGAAAGGCAGTGGAACTGCACTCCAGTCCAAACGATGCAAACGAACAGTGTGTAGACTTCTACACAATATGGTATGTCTATACCCTTCTGAAAGATGTTCAGATCTTCCAAAAGAGTGTTCTCTTATTTGGGGTTCTGAACTTCCATGTTGGGGAGTCCATGCCGTCGGGAGGTGGACTCTCCTACTTGGGGTCCTGAGAATGCTCCATTTAGGTTTTGTACCCCAGGGTACAAAAAAGGCTGATTCCTGCTCTATTTAGGTTTTGTACCCAGGGGTACAAAAAAGGCTGACTCTTGGCCTATGTCACTCGCCCCCACAAATGGAGTATCAGGTAAAAAAGGAACCAAAAAAAAACCTAAGTGGTTTTAGGTGAAAAAATGGGTTCTCATGAGAGTAACAATAACGAACTAAAGAGTTTGTTAAACATGTGTAACGAGTAAGGGTTGTTTGAAGAGGGAGAGTCCATTTTTGTCATGTTGAAACTGAGATTTAATACGGTTTTAAGTTTGGTTGTTAAAAAAAGGTGTAACTCTTGGTATATGCAGTCTTTCTGATTTGGTTCCGCGTCGAATCCTGATGGTGCCATTCGTATAAACTGATGTGATAGTCCAAGGATCACTTT
Source organism: Cyclotella cryptica (assembly GCA_013187285.1). Classification (NCBI taxonomy): domain Eukaryota; phylum Bacillariophyta; class Thalassiosirophyceae; order Thalassiosirales; family Thalassiosiraceae; genus Cyclotella; species Cyclotella cryptica. The sequence goes on along the minus strand of JABMIG010000265.1, from coordinate 190,468 downwards.
CATATCTGCGTTCACCTTTGCGGAGTATACCATCTTTTCTAAGAAGTACTTGATCACCAACTTTGTAGTCCCAATCACGACGTGAGCTATTTTCTCATTCTGTGTTTTGGTCTGTTTGGTGTTGCCTATATTCTCCAATCTTATTCCAGTCGGCCAGGAAGGGGATGTCGAACAACATGTCCCTTCCAAAGATGGCTGCACCTGGGGAGGCTTCTAGTACTGTGTGGTATGTTGAGCGAATGGCCCAAGCGACGTTCATCACGAACTTGTCTATATTGCTTGTCTCTACTGAAGGGGCCATGTCTATTTCAGCTGTGTGGAGCATAGATGATATCACCTGATGCACTTGTTCTAGAATTGCATTCGCTTGTGGATTCTTGACACTGGCAGGCTTACGCGTGATCCCATATGAGTCACATAGGGCTTTGAAGTGAAGTTTGAATTCGCTTCCATTGTCATAAACTATGTATTGACAATGTGGATACCTACTAAACCAGGTCTTGTTCACTAAGTTGCTGATCATTGCTGATGACTTATCAAAGTATGCTAACTTAGGTTCCTCATGGGTCTGTTTACCCTTCCGCCCTTTTGTATCCAGGGGAATAATTGCCTCAGTGATTACCAGTAGTTCAACTATTTCAAACCAGCTAGAAGCTGGGTCAATCATAGTCAGACACATGAAATCAATTACTGTCCCATCTTTACCTTTGATTGTATACGTGCCAATAAGGTCCACACATAGTACATCCCAAGGGTTTGTGATGGCAAATTTAGTAGGGAGTTTCCCGTACTTATGCTTATGCCTCTTGTTGACTTGGCATGCATGACAGTTTTGACATATTTACGGACAGTATTTTGCATACCTTTCCAGTACATCGCAGCACGAAGGGTTTCTTCGAGTCTAGTGTGTCCAGGGTGCTGTAGGTAGTGGTGGTACCAACTAACTGCACGGTGTTGAAGATCTTTCGGAATGACCATTTTTCCGTCCTTACATAGGAGATGTGTACTTTTGACCAATTGTGTCGAGTACTGGTCTTTCAACGTCTTCAAGCTGGCATCAAGCTTTTGTGCTTCTGCAACCTCTCGTACTGTTAACGGGTAGATTACATCTTCTTTGCTGCGGTTTGCAAATACCAGATTCATTTCCTCTTGGTATGCAGAGGTGTCAATTGCACTCTCTTCTTGCATGGTGTAATGACACCAGCATTTAGTGAACGTCATCCAGTTCTCGTGCTCACTCCATATTGGTCCGATGTCTAAGTGAGAGATGGCGTCGGCAACAGTGTTATGTATGCCTTTAATGTAAACAATTTCAGGGCCAAATTCCTCGAGGAGCAATCTCCATCGGTAGACACGGTCAGAGGTTAATCCAAGGGCATCTTGGATTAGATTTTTATGGTCTGTGTAGACTTTTAATCTTTGTCCCCACAACATGCCTTTGAACTCCTTGAGTGTTTCCACTATGGCCAGTAGTTCTAGTTCAGTCACGCTGTACTTCTGTTGCGTCGTCAACAGCTTCCTGCTGAAGAAGCATAGGGGCCTATTACCCTGGGTGATAACTGATCCAAGTTGTTTAGACGAGGCATCAGTATATATCTCAAATTCCATTGAATAATCGGGATAGGCTAAGACTACATCCTTGGCAATTGACGTCTTAACGTCATCGAATGCTTTTGATGCACCGTGTCCCAGTACCATGGGCGTTTCTTTGTCTTGTTGGCTCTGGTGACCTTGGTGTGACCGCACTCTCCTACCAGTGAGGTGAGTGGGGCAAGCACTTCACTGCGTCTTGCCCAAAGATCTCTATAGTACTGGACCATGCCCAGGAACTTACGGAGGCGATGAAATTGCGAGAATGGCCTGTACCTTTTTCTGCTGTGGTTTAATCCCTGTTCGTGTGAGGGTATAACCTAGATATTCTGTTTCAAAGGTGCAGAATGATGACTTTCGGGCGTTGATTCGCAAGCCCGCCTCGCGTAGCCTGGTAAGCACCATTTTCAATTTGTCAAGGTGGTCTTCCAGGTTTGCCTTTGTGATGCATAACAAATCATCAAGGTAAGCTCGTACGAACTCTAAGGCTCCCATTAGTGTTGACATTTTTGCTTGAAAGATGTCTGGTGAACCTTCGATGCCCATTGGCAAACGGAGGTAGGAATACTTGCCCCATGGGAAAATGAGGGTACATATTTTGGATGAATCGGGATCCAGTCTAATGGTATATCTAGGGTTGTAGCATAGGTAAATCCTTCTAGCTCTTGCAGGACTGTACTGATTTTGGGTAATGGAAACGGCTTTCGAACTAGTCGTTTATTTACTTCTCTAAAATCAGTGAGAAAGCGTACAGTTCCGTCTTGTTTTCCAGTGATAAATGATGGTGACGCCCATTCCGATTCGGGCTGAAACTCTACCACTCCCAGTTCGCATAATCTATTCAGTTCTTTGATAGTTGTTTCTTTGCGAGATTTTGGTACTGGGTATGCCTTGCCATGATATGGCTTTGCGCCCTCCTTAAGTTCGAAGGACACAGGCTCTGTGTTCCAATCACCTAGTGTTCCGTCAAAAGTTCCTCAAATTCTGTGAGTAACTCCAGCAACGAGTTTTGGTCTTGGAGACTTAGGTGAGTACAATTGGTGCTAACAATTGATTGGAGGTCTGCCTTTTATAATTTGCATCTAGGATTTTAACTACCCGCTGTGTTGCTTCCTGCGTACTTTGCGGTTCATTTGCCATGCTGTTGTTAACAGCCCAGGCTTTATCCAAGTTTGATGAGGTCAGACTATTGATGTCTCTCATTGGCAAAATGATGTGATCAATGGTTATTTCTTTTGTTCGAAAATCTAGAACAATTCCGAGCTCTTTCATGGTTTGACATCCAAGAATGAGGTCGAACGCTAGCTTTGCCATCTTTTTCTTATCATATTCTACTACGTCAGGAGTCACTGTGTACTCCTTACTGTTTGAATACTCAAAGAACTTTAAGTTGACTTCTCTCCTTCCTTTGGTTAGGAAGTTCCCATTCGACGTGCGCCAAGACTTTGGCACCTGCCTAGTCAAGTAGGGAAAGCGTTTCTCCGTTCCTTTTGCATGGAACAGGATATCACCATCAGATCCACTGTCTAGTAGGATCCTGATGACTGTGTTACTGGTACGACGCCCTGTAGATTGTTTGATATTCTTACGGGCTGGATTTTCAGTCGCTTTATAGCGTGCTTGTGCTACTACAGTAGTGACCTGCCCTTCTTTACCTGTCAAGGGGTTCACACTATTGAAAAGGTCACCCAACAGTTCGGGTCCGACAATTCGGTTATTGTTTCACTCTGTGTAAGGTTGGCTGGAAGATTTCCTAGGTCTTCTGCCAGGTTCGAACATGTTGTGTTCGAACCAGAAAATGTTATGTTGACACGTGGGGACGTTTTAATCTGACTAAGATAAGTGTTCATCATTTCATTACAATCGATTTTACTACACAATTTCTTAGTACTCCCCAACCCATCATCTCAAGATGAGTCTGAATCATCACTGTCACTCATGTCGTGATGCTTACGCTTCTTTTTTCCGATAGCGCTTTCATTTTCTTGTTGGACTTCGTAAGTTTGTCGATTTTAGCGGATAGCTGCGCATAGCTACTTCCTCCTCGAGCAGGTCTCTCTAGTCCACGAGAGTTTCCATTTGGTTTTCTCCCCTTGAAGCTTGACTTTGGGGTCCCATTGAGTCATACTTCCGGCAATCCGGATGTTGTGGGTGGTATGTGCGCCCCATGTTTCTTGCAGAGAGAACAGTACTTCTCTGTGCGACGTTTCTTTGGAATCCGGTCACTAAAAGAGACCATCTTCTTCCTAGATGAGTCGTTAGCCTTGGCTACGGTCTTGGGTCCTTCTCCAACCTTCTCGGTGGGGTAGGCCTTCTCGATGCGTTCAAGGACTTCGAGAAGTTCCCTGACACTCTGTGGTACCAAAGCTCCACTGAGCTCATATTGGTCCTGCCAGTTCCTAGGAACCATCCTGAGGATGTGGCTTGCCAAGTCGGCATCATCAAATGGCCCGCATACTTTTGTAGACTTTGCAGCCTTGAAGAGTAAAACAGGCACGGCAAGAGTTCCACATACCCGTTAAGGCATTGGATCCTCTGCACAAAGTCCCTGGTGGGTACCCTGTTTGGTTTCTTCAGCCCATTGCTGATGTAGAAACATTCCTGCTCCGCTGCATCAGTCCTGAAGATGGTCTGCAGGTGCAACTGGACACATTCCTGAAAGGAGGTCCAAGATGCTGGGCGTTTTGTGGGATGCTTGGTCCCATACACATCTGTCCAGGGTTCGCAGTTGATTTGCTCCCCGACGATGGTGGTCCAAGGACGACGGGCAGTCTCCGACAATTGAGTGGAGTACTGCAGGAAGATCGCTTGGCCAGCGGACACTAGGGCCTCACTGGTGTGGATTTTAGCAGCAGTTGCTTTGTTCCACGACTGGAGGACGGGGAATTTTCATCCGTCCCTTTGAACTTGGCTTTGGCGCAGTGGCCGCAGTCAGTTTTGCCTCAGCCTTTGCATCTGCCTTACAGGCTTCCCGTAGTCCGTGTCTAAGCCTCTCTGGGAAATTATTTCCATCGAGGTCTGGACATGGTTGAGGAACTGTTCAGGACTTCCCTCGTCGAAGACGGTGACAGACAAGGTCATTTTGTTGGAGACCTTGATTTTGTTGATTACCTTCGGGTGTCCATGGCAGTGGGAATGTAGGAAATGGGTGGCTTAGACCTCCCTGAACTCCGTTCACACTCCTGTGGCTTGAGTCCTTCTGGGCTTGATTTGCTGGTTGACATCCTCTTAATTGCCTCGACAAGGGGCGTATTATAAAACAAGGCCTTGAACTAGGTCTTGGGTGCCCTGTTGAGGTTAGCTCGAAAAAGAATTTTTTTTATTATTTTTTTTTAAATTTATCTTTGTCGGCTTTTATTTCTTGAAAGTCTTGCTTCCAACTATTTCAAGAATTCTCGATCACGAAATTAAGCCGACTCGTAGGAATCCCCGATCGCAGAAGTCGATCGCTCGAAGTTTATCGCTGATGCTCACTGATCGCGGGAGAATTTTTGGAGAGCTCGTAGATCGTGAAACCGTAGGAATTCGTCGATCGCGTAGCCAATTTTGGATGAATCGTCAATCGTGCAAAAAAAACGTATCGCTGGTGCGAAAAATTAAAATTAGCCGCTCGCGATAAAAAATTTGTTAGCGTACCTCGTGTCGGAAGGTTTGGATGTCGATGGCTTCGGTGCGCGAAGGTCGCACCACGGTTATCTATAGATAGTGACCTGAGCCGAAAATCGTCGTAAAAAATATCACGCAAAAATTATAGGTAGTTTCGACAGGTGTCGAAGATTTGATTTTATGAGCTTTATTTTGTGCTATTGTGAGGATGGAAAGGCAGTGGAACTGCACTCCAGTCCAAACGATGCAAACGAACATTGTGTAGACTTCTACACAATATGGTATGTCTATACCCTTCTGAAAGATGTTCAGATCTTCCAAAAGAGTGTTCTCTTATTTGGGGTTCTGAACTTCCATGTTGGGGAGTCCATGCCCTCGGGAGGTGGACTCTCCTACTTGGGGTCCTGAGAATGCTCCTATTTAGGTTTTGTACCCCAGGTTACAAAAAAGGCTGATTCCTGCTCTATTTAGGTTTTGTACCCAGTGGTACAAAAAGGCTGATTCTTGGCCTATGTCAAAGATTTATACTGACGTACGGGGTCAAACCTTGATTTGCTTGCTATTCCTCCTTGGTTGAAGGAGCATTCTCGTCCTAGAACAAAAGTATGTTTGGTGTGCTCATTTAGGGAGTTGATAGACGCCCGCAACTGTTGACACTTGTTGCTGACAGTTGACACCCCACTTTCCGGATGAAACGCTGCACAAATTTGTTTGAATCTGTGTTCCGACATTACATCTGCAGCCCAACTACTGAAACCATGAATCCTGATTGATTGAGTGGGTGTAGAGAAGAGCTCTACAGGTGGGCTGAAGTACGCATCGTAGCCTCCAACGATGCAATTGTTGAGACTCATTTTTAAGATTATACCTAAGAAATGAAACATCTCTTCAACTGATATAGGATGCCACAAACTCCCGGCAAAATTACTCCCTTGGATATTCTTGGAAGCGTATGCATTTGAATTAGCTGTGATCCGCTTTATGAGTTCGTTGGCGAATCCTTTGGCAACACAGCATGCTTCTAGAACTGTGCGAAACGGAGTTGAAATTCGAGGTCTCAAGCACGGACCAGGAACACAGCCGTTACTCGAGTGGATCTTCATACGTCCATGTGAATTCTTCTGAGTATGTACCATCTTCTTCCATGCTGTGTGGGTTGTATCCTTTGTCAAGGACGTACCCATACAGGTGAAGATTGTTATCCAATGGCTCCCACGCTGTCTTGTCTATAAATTCTTCTCCAAACCATTCATCCTCGGAGTCATTTTCTTCGTTATCTTGATCTCTGTCAATAGTTGAATTGTTAGTTGGTTGATCTGCATTACGAAGCACAGGAGCAATCCTCAAATTTGTCAAACGTCTGCTTGTTATTGAAGGCCCATGGGTCGACGCATCATTGTCAGGTATAGCTCATTTTGTGATACAGCAGACGACTTCTGGACAACCTTCCCTTTACTCTTGGGCTTGCCAACTGAAAGAACGCCCCTGATTGGTCCATCAGGGTAAACCTCATTGAATAATACACGTGCCCTTTTCAGACGAGACACCATCTACTTGTCCTCTTGCGATATATAAGTCGCAGCTGTGCCTCATTGATAACTAAATGAGGGAGTGAAGATGTATCCCATAAAATTTTGTAGACGGTGATTCCCTTTCTTGGGACAGTAGTAATCTTTCCATTCATATAGACTTGATTGTCAATTTCATCGTAGAGGCTCTTTGGAAGACAGAAGGAAGAATGACTTGGTTGCTCGTACACATCGATTCATGAAGCTAATTCGGCTTTGTGGGCGATGGGTGTTGGTACCACTGTCTTCTAACAGATCTTGGGATGGACCAACACTATCTGTCATCTGAGTACCAGCGACATCTATGATGGCCTCTGGATTATCAGTTACATGGGAAAGCAGGGGAAGCTCTGGAAGCTCTGGAAGCTCTTGAACCGTTAAACCTGCTGCATCAGTCAAATGTGAGAGATTCTGCACAAGGAGAGCCCTGGGTGTGACCGCCAAGGTCCTCTGAGTCCGCCATTAGATTGAGAGAAAACTGTGATTCAGCAGGTGGTGATTGCATGACAAAACGATGTGACGATGAATGGGAAACCACAAAATTAAGTGTCGGCTATGTAGTTGCTCACTGCATAGCCTATGTCACGACTATGCATGTTGAATGCAAAAATGATAGGCCGGAGACATCGGGGTCTCTGAAGTAATTTTTTTGCGAGGAATTCAGCTGACTCATCAAAATGCCATGAAACAGATCAGAACATAGTGAATCGGGGTCATTTTAGTTAACTTGTGCAGGATCCTGCACAAGTTACTTAACTTGTGTCGAATCCTGCACAAGTTGCCGTTGGAGGGTTAATTGAGGTTGAGGGAAACTGTGCAATAGTTGAGGTATACGAAATATTTAATATTTTCGTTCAGAGGGAGTGACTTAGGTACGGTATACAATGTCCCTCCAATTTCGCCAGCTGTACTGGATTTTGTGAGAGACGAACATTACATACGTAGGATTGACGACTTGAACAGAGAACAGATAATTCGCATTTGTGTTTGAATTTCGACGACAACACGATTGCGCAAGGTCTTCAATAATAGGTAATGAATATTTACATTAGTACTATCAAGTAATGCAAATTTTCGAACAAGAATTGGCTTATTTCTTTTTCCGAGAGATAAGGCAATAACCGAGAATAAGACTATAACCGAGTCTCGGTTATAGTCTTATTTCTCGGTTATAGCCTTATCTCTCGTTATAGCCTTATCTCTCGGTTATAGCCTTATCTCTCGGAAATAAGAAGCATGTCTACATAGGAATAGTACTTAGTCATGTAAATCTCGGGAATAAGCTTATTCCTCGGAATAAGCTTATTCCTCGAATAAGCTTATTCCTCGGGTATAAGCTTATTCATCGGAAATGGTCTTATTTATAGCGCTATTCGAGAGATAAGCCATTTCAGAGATATAAGGCTATTTCGAAAAAGGCGATATTGTTTCATCATGGAGCGGTTGTGCTTATGTTCGATGGGATTTTCAAAGATTTTTTTTTTATTTTCAACCAGATCATTTTCAATAAAACAACATATGATTATTGTATTGTTCCTACATAAGGCTGTTTCTTGATCTAAGTATATTTTTCACATTTTTTCCAGTAATTGAAAAGAACTTTTGTCAAAAATAAAGTTATCTGTTACAATTGTCTTATCAATTGAAAATAGTGATATGATGCCATACAATAATACATATCCTACATTACTATTTTGCTAGCTTCCCTCAACCTCATTGGAAATGCACCATTGCTACAAAAGTTGTGCCTGTACGCCTGGCGAGAGCAAAGCGAGCATGGCGCGCATGCTAACTGGCTGCCACTGTTACATCTGTTTTTAAGGTAACAAGACTTATTCCTTTATGCGGGCTCCCTCTGCTACAAAAAATCTTGCATCGGCTGCTTGTAATGTGTGGTCGATATGAGATTCAAATAAGATTCGAATATTGTTTTGCGAAAACTTCTCAAACTAATATTTCGTTCCTATGTTATGCTTGAAGGTGGTTTAATATCTTCTCTCATTTCCTTGTTTCGAAGCAATACATTTTTATACTTCGTCGTGGTGCCCACGAAACACTCTTGTGATGGTTTGGTGATGAGCGCTGCTACAAGACTGGTTTTCACACAACTGTTGGGAGAGCGAGCGCTAAGACAGCACCTTAGACTTGGTGCATGATCTGAGAGGTGATTGGTCTGATATGCTTTCAATATAAAATAATAACAAGCGTATGAAGACTCCCCAGCAAGAAGGCCATGTCACGGAAGCCAAGGAAGGTCGCATTATTTCAAATGGGCGCTTCATTTGCCATCACTGCATTTTTTGTCATGAATACTCACGTGACCCTGAATGACTTGAAATATGACTCATATGAGGACAATTATTTGAAGTCCCAGCCAATTTTGAATACCGCTGCAAATGATGTAGAAACCGCAGTCATCATCTCGTCATCATGGATTCCATCACATCCATCCACAAACATGACGGACAAAGTGCTGAAGTCTATTGAGTCAAATATAATTGGCTTAAGGTAAGAAACCCCCATTCCCCTGAACTACTCTTTTTTGCGGTGCACCACTGTCCAGCACCGCCCCATTCTCAATAGAGATGATACTAACGGGGCATCATTCTACTAATTATCATCGACATGACATTGAAGTCCATTGGCACCGATTTTTATCACTATTGACACATTCGTTCATGAGACTATGTTCAATACCTTGTTACAAGACCCGAATATACCCGCGAAACTCGAAGCGTTGGAACAGTATTCCACAAACTTATTTGAACGGTATTTTTCCAATCCACGTATACACATACTCCCCGGAATGAACAATCTACACATAGCAGGATCAGTTATGAAAGCCATGAACCTCATGGAAAAAAAATATCCGAAAATTGAATTCGTATATTATGTCCAACATGATTTTCAATTTGTCAAGAATGTGGATCATGTTGCATTGACTAAAGCAATGAAAGCAAATCCCAATACATTAAATCTTGTGCGTTTCTTGTACAAATCAGAGCGTAGAAGTGGGAACTGTGGCAATTCAACACACATTTTTTTTGAACATACTCTTCCGGTGAATCAAGCCTATGAAGGAGAGATGGTGCCAAAGTGGACAGAGACAACTCTTGAACTTGTTCCAACTTGGAAATACTCGGACAATAATCACATGGCAAGATTCCACTGGTATAAGGATCTCATTGCATCGTTGATTAGTCTACGTAGACCACCAGAATTTCCCCTCCAGGTAAAAGCCAAGGCAAGGTGTGCCACAAACAATTCGCTGGGACTTTATCAGTATCCCGATATAGTGCTTGCTCATTTGGATGGGAAGAATTCTAAACCGCAGACATGATGGGCAGTAAAACTCAAGTCAACAGACGGGAGGGGAGGGGGGGGGTGGGGCGAATCTCTGCTGGGTTGGCATTGACTCAAATATGTCTACTATTTACAGACTAGTTGGAGATAACGATGTTTTGAAACTGCGTATGTTTGTATCAATGTGCGATTACGCAACACACATAATTAAAGGAGGTCTTTGGAGGATAATGTATAGAAAACTGTGCAATTGGCTTCAGACCACCCACTAATTCGCTAGGGGGTGATGTATGCCATTTAACTCTAATATAAATTTTGACAATTATTGTCAAAAGAAAAAGTTTGATTCCAATGATGTTGCACCAGTCGTTTAAATGTCGGCACCTAGGAAGAATTCTGTGCGCATCTCATATTGACGCATGTCAACCTCCAAAGATAAAGCCGCAGGTATCGCGTCGCTCTCCAAACCATGCTTGCGATGTTCTGCCTCGACACACTCATCTGGAGCTTTGTGAGGCAACCCATCATCAAATAGTATAAGCTGTCCTCTCGTTATTTCAACCCAAGTCTCATCGTCCGTCAATGGCGACGTTGCAATGACCGCTACTCTGTCATCTTCCTTGGTCACAGTAGCAAAGTTGATGCTGTAATCACAATCCGATAAATGAGCCGTTCCAAATGGAGGTTCGCGCACCAAATAATGCAACCCATTCCACACAGTAGAACCCTCCCTTGCCCCTGGCCAGCTATAAGCAAATTGAATGTGTGGTCCGCATCCCAAAAGAAAGTTCAAAATCGTATTGCCTCCTGCCGCCGTATCACGTGAAACGATTTCATCGCATAAAGCAGCAATGGCCGCGTACAAAACTGGAAGAGTGGGCAAGGTGTCGAACCTTGCCCTGAGAGCATTCAACATGGCACAGAATAACGCTTCGGAATCTGTTTTCCCCACTGGGTTGTATGATCGTTCGCCGGTATCGCTCACTCCAATACTTTTTCCTATCCACGGGATTTTGGCACAGGATTTATTCATCTGATTGATTTTCGGAGGAAGAGAAGGGCAATCGGCTTGACTGCCAGCGTAGAAAGCGCGATCGAAGTAGGATACATCTCCGTTGTGAGCGAAGCACCATGATATTCCCCACATTTCTCTTTGGAAGGGATGCACGTTCTCCAACTTGACTTCCCCGCGCGTTGCATATCTAATATGTGCCACCATGTTGAATGTCTTTGTTTGTACGAGAGAGCGGTGGAGGTGAGCCGCGCATGAGATCCACAGTATTACGTAGGATGCAAGGTCAATCGAATGCATGCATGGAGGCACCCACCTTGATCGGATGCGCCTGCAAAAACTCCGCCAGCAAACTCTCCGCGGCGGGATCCGGATCATGAAACGCCCGGATTCCCCTGCCGTCGTAGAATGCCATTCCCCATCCGTGACTGTGGATGTCCGTGTCGCCGCCGCGACGAGCAAAGCCTCGGAAGCTGAATCGGAAATCTGTCAGGGCGGCGGCGTTGATCCCCATCAGTTGGCACATTTGGAGCTTGGTGAATGAGGCTTTGGCGGGGCGTATCGTTGCATGCATGCTGAAATGTCTGCCATTTTCGGTTGGGGCTGATTTGGATTCCGCGGTGAAAGGAAGAGCTCGAGTAGAACACGTGCAAGTCGTGAAGGCGACTGTGTGGTGACATTGATTTTGAGGCAGGGCGAGGAATGCAAGGAGATAATAGTTGTAATGTATTCTCATTATCAGGGGTGATTTTTCTGGACGTTAGATCTCGTCCAAGTCGAAGCAGTGTAATTTGTGAATTTTTGTTGGCGGTTGCAGTCTGTTTGGGATGGAGAACGGAGGGAGAAGAGGGGGGCAGTAAAAGTACAGTAGCGGTTCTCAAAGTTTTTTCCCTCAGCTAGACAGGCAAGTTTGCCACGTGGATGATTTTTGAGCGATTAACTGACGTCAACTGACGACAACTGAAGGCAACTGACGTTTTTTACATTATCTCATTAATGTGACTCACCAAGTGACGACAAAAGAAGGCACCATGTGACGACACTGAAGACAAAATGACGACCCTAAGTGACGACACTGAAGACAAAATGACGGCCCTAAGTGACGGCACCGAAGACAAAATAACGACCGAACAGAAGGCAGTTAACGACATTTTAACGACCCTTCGTGCCGACACTGACGAACTTCGTGACGACACTGACGACCCCTACGTGGTATATATACGACTACTGCCTTCTGACGATAGTGACGAACAAAGTGACGTCAAAGACGACTGACGACCCCAAGCAAAAACATAGTGAAGACAAACTGACAACACAAGTGACGACCGTGAAGTCCTTGTGACGACCCAAGTGACGACATTGATGACACAACGACGGCCCAAGTGACGACACCTGACGACATTTTAACGACCCGTAGTGAAGGCATGAAATGACCCGATATTTTTAAGTGACGTCTACTGACGACATCGGACGACATTGGACGACTCCATCTGGCGATACTTATCGCCAAAGTCCAAAGTTGCCTGTCTTGCAGATGCGATCACTTCCTTTTTGCTACAATAGACGGAAAATTAATTAAGGGCACTTACGTAAGACGTCATGCCAAATTTTGACATCACATCTGAGGGTCAGAAAACTATGAGATCCCTTTTTATACGATGTTTAAGTCATCAGACGAAGTAATTACCTATCTATATTAATTTTTTTGTTATTTTACGTGGCTTCACAGATCTCGCCCATTTTGTTCTGAGCCATGCCTCGTCGCAGCACTCGCTCGTGACTGCTGTCGTCGCTGGCAGTATGCCATGATCGCGCTCGTCGATTATTCATCGCACACCAGAATGTAAAAATTCATCTGGAGAAGACAGCGTGATTAAATTAAATCATATGACGTCTTTTGAAACAAAATTGTTTTGTAATACAAGATTAATTTACAAAGTAAACTTTTATTGCCCAAAAACTATATGCATTAGAACCAGTTCTTAGTTAAAAACATAACCATTAAAAGCTCGTCGACCGGAAGATTGTCGACACGAAGGAAGGGAACTGCAGAATCTCCGTGCACCGAAGTTGGCGCAAGGATGGGATGGGGAAGTGCTGATGAAGTGGCCATGGTGTTTTAATGGGGCGAGATTTGTGCACACGACCGTGCGAGAATTGTCGATGTTTTTTTAGGGGAGATCACGATTGATCGTGAATAAAAGTAAACATCAGATCTGAGAAGGTCGCATCTGATCTAAGCCAAAATCGGCTTAGATCAGATGCGATCACTCAGATCTGATGTTTGTCGCTAAAAACGAGCCAATTCTGGCATTAGAACACCCAAGGGACTTGCGAAATGTCCGAAGGATGCGACAAAATGCCTCAGATGCAATCATCTCCTGAGATTGTTCAGGTGCTTTGATGGGATGTGCCATTCTTTCAACTCAAATTATGAGTCAAATAAAAGAACAATGTATGAATTGCTACACATGTTATCATAACTGTTTTAGCTGTTAGTTCTTTGCTCTACAACTTCTGGATCGAAACTGCTACAAGACAGAAGGTAAGTGTCTTTAGTTATTCCTTCATTTAACATTTAAACCTCAGCAAAACCTCAGCAATGATGACTGTCATTGCAGAGGTAGGAATTGAAGATGGAGGGAAATGGAGGAATTGGAGAAGGAAGTGGCAGTATGGGATGGCGAGAGTTCTGGAGATATAAAAGTGGGCTGTGAGTGTGCACACTTACAAAACTTGGAATGCAGCCCACTAAAAACCTGGACAAGCCCCCAACAGAATGTCACATCTGGCGGAAAACCTCACTGTATGGTACAATACAGTAAAAAAATAAGGTGATGCGGATACCAACCGTGTTAAAAACACTGTCTTGCGCCGGATTATGAGTTCCGCCGAATAATATCTTTTGTACATTTGTGTACACTTATAATCCGGGTTATACAGTAGATTAACGTAGATAACGGGATAAAACAGGTACCTGGGTTCTGTCACGAACATTTGTCTGTCAGTCAGCAAAGAAGCCGATGAGGCAGTTGGTGGCAGAGTGGGCTGTTGAGGTATGCAAGAACCTCCCTGCACAAAAAGTACAAAATGCGTGAATGAAGAGCGGATTTGAATGGTTCTAATTTTATTGATTATGCATGTTTACCAAGAATTGAACTAATTAATCTGTTAGTTTAAAAAGGAACTATGAAATTAATTGCCCATCACAATCCGCCCATATGCGTACCCACGATTGTGATGGAAAAGTAGCCAAATTGCGCGAGTTTTGTGGTCAGACGTAAACACGTCCACGACACAAACAACCGTGCCGTTCAACCGTGCAGCATTCCCACCGGCCGCGACCTCCCTGGCAACAAAACAGACACGGCAACCATCCGTGCCATCACCATTAATGGTGTAACACGCCAACTCGTGGGGCGCTGTCATCCGCAAGCGCAGGCGCATGCCAACCCCACCGTCCTCCCTATTTAGGACTAGGAGTTGCCGCATCCAAATGGATGTAGCTCGCAACTGCACCCATTGTTGCAGGGCAAGAAACCAACAAGAATGATGTGATTCATTGGGCGGGAGTGTGTTGTGTTGTTTCTGTAGTGGAGAAGCATGTGATGTGAGTTTTTTGGGTTTTGGACAAACTCAGCAACCAGCCAGAGTTACTGGGACCTCCACAAATGGCTGTGTTGCTTGTGAGATGGAGAAACGTTTTATGTGTTCTCCATGAACTTAACTTGGGGGGAACACATTTAAACAGCAAATGTACATGGAATTAGCCCCGTATGCACTTATACACCGGCGGCACTTATAATTCAGGTTATATGGTATTGACTGACTGACAGCCTCAATTGGGCTTTCAGTACCCAGGTACCTGGTTATTAGTCAAGCAACCTTACCCCCCCTGGGAGAAGACAGGAGGGGACAGAAGCTTGGATGCCATCTGAAAGGTAAAAACATTTTTATTTTGCCTAGGTATGGTAAGTATCATGGCTACCAAAAAAGTACTGGACTGAAAATGATCTTGAAGGACGCGATGGGTACCATAATATTGTATGGAGTTCATGGGTTGCAACAGTTTGCAACCTGTTTGCAACCTCTGATTGCTACGCTTTTAGATAAGTAGCTATAAGTAGTCTCAATAACCCATGCTCAATATCATAGATGACGTCACGTTTTTTACCTAGCCATCATAGAAAGAATCTATGATTTATCCGAATCTAAAAAAATCCGTCACGCGTAGTCATCAAGCAGTCTCAGTCATTTTTTTCAATATCATAGTTTCATTCTATAACATGTCACAATCCGATTTCGGGCCACACTACACCCCATGTTTAGGCCTTTTAATGCTACGAATCATACAAATTAACCCCCTTATGATACATTATAAGGCATTGTACATAAAAATAAATACTATATTAATGGGCCTTTCTAGAGCTTTACCTCCTAGTGTCACCTCCCCGCCATGCCCCCCCAACCAATACACACTTTAGTATGGAGTCTTAACTAATAATTGTTTGTAACACTAGTTTGGTTGGACATTGCCATAGGGTTCCATTTTAACAACAATTCCTGTTGCTATCAGAGAACCCTCAATTTTGTACATAGTACACATATCATGTGTGACATATGAGTTTGCTTGCAAAACATTTGTAAAATAAGGTGCATATATGTGTAACATAACTAGAATCTGAAAATTTCATATTATTTCCCAAATTCATTCCAATATGCAATGGCATTACATATTACAATACAAAACATAAGCTTACTAAGAATCACTACCTTAATTCCTTTTGAAGTTGCTACTTAGAAAGTTGGGACAACACATGAAGCCTCAGTAAGCAAGACATCTTCCTGTCATCCTTCTGCTTTGTACAAAAATACACAGAGCAGGTAGAATGGTACCAACTAGTTCTTGGAGGTTTATTGATTTTTGATTAGAGTAACTGCAGCCTTAATGCACTACATTTATGGACTATGGAGGGTGTGTGTTGCTGCTAATGGATTGAGTAACAATTTTTAGCATTATTTTAGGTTCGTTAATGAAAATTTCCTTTGATCAACCATTTTGAATAGCTACTTATTTTGTCTTCTTGTTTCCGTACGAGTTGTCATGCCCATTCACTTTGAGGAATACCATGGATCATCAATAAGGCACAGTCAGCAATGTTCCAATAATTATTGTGTATTGCTCATTCATTGTAGTGCACACATATCTTGTGATGATACTGTATTTTATACCCAAATACCCTCTGGTAATTCAATAAGTATGACACATTCTTACACGCTGCAATCGATATTAATTTTACTATGCTACACTTACATCTTTGATTGCTCACCTTTCATCTTCTTCATGTTCACAACTGGGTAAGTCTGTTGATTGTACCACATGCAGATTTCAGATGACTAACTCTATTTTTTAAATTGATGCATTTCCTTTGTCACCATTACAGATGATAACAATTACAATAGCTTTTTTAAATATTGATTGGCATAGTTGCCAAACTTCCTTCTAACATGGTAGCAATAAGGGTAAGGTCAATGTTGAAATGAAAGATGATATGTGCCACCAGACTCTCACATTGTGCAACTGTGTTTTTGGGCATACTCAAAAACTTGACTAACAGTACAGAATTGATACAAACTAATCTAGAAAAATTTCAGAGTATCTCTTTGTATACTCCATGTTTTCTTTGTCAATTAAATCCTTGATGCAACTGTGTGCCAAAGGAACAGAGAGAAAGAGAGAAGTTGCTTCTGTGATTGCTATCAGTAGGCAGAGCAAATGGCCGGAATCAAAAGTCAAGGTTGTGCAAATGATCTATTTGGGGAGACATTTGGTGATGTTCCCACGTAATTGGACAAGTTGGATTAGCCGGGAGGGTTTTTTCATGTCTGTGAGAAGTGGGCTTGTAGGGATATTCATCATTGTGTTATTCAGTTTTGTTTGTTGTGATCTTCTTCTTAGGCTGATCCTTATTTAAAACAAATTATAAAATAAATTTATTTTTGCTCATGAAGGAATAAATTTATTTTACTATTTGGATCCCTCCGTCCTTATTTACACAAGTGACACAACATTGTTATTTTTCCAAAAAATGATACTACTCTGCAATGAACAAAACACTTTTTCTAATGTATTAAATATTATTACTTGTAAAACTACTTCTTAGCTAACAGACAGTAACGACAACAATTGACGAGAAAAAACCTTGCTCTCTCCACCTCTGCTCCTCGTTCTTTAGTACCCTGGTTTTGCAGTTTTGCCAAGCTATAATTGGTTTGTTGTTGTGTAAAGGTGAGGATGCCATGTCCGACATGATGCGCCAACATCTCATACCATCGACAAATCCCTCTGAAACAGTCGTCCACCTCCTCTCTCTATTCTTTCATGCCCCGGCAATATTGGTTGGTTGTTGGTTTTTTTTTCGACAGTAACGATGCCATGTCTGTCGACATATCCGACAGGGCAGTGCCACCGTCGACCGCTTAAGCCCGCGAAGGTTCTCATCATCACCCCTCGCCGAACCTCTGATAGAGCCGACCGAGCGGATGTCTTGTTCGCTCCACCATATCTCTGTCTTCTTCCATGTTCCGGTTGTGGCTTTTCCGAAGTGGTTGGTTGTTGTGTAATATTGTTCATGGCGACAATTGACGATTGATGATTCCATGTCTGACATGGCGTCACCGGCCGAAACTGCCAACAGTTCTCACCATCGACGGAAGCCCCTCCTGCTGCCCAACACAGAAAAGAACAACACTGAAGGCATTGATGAGGCGAAGATTTTGTGCAATAAAGGGGGCAATGAACATACAATAAATACTTACATTTCCTGAATTGTCTTTTTCCCTCCAACTCCCCATTAGCTCGGCAGAAATGGTGTGATTCCTCGTACAACACGGGGAATCTGACCGAACCAAGCGGCAGGATGGTCGAGGGTGATATTGCGGTGAGGGCAATTGTGGCGGACCTGGTGGTGTGAGGTATTCGCCCTGATCGAGGTGATGCCGCGGTGGCGGTGGCGGCTGAGATTGTCATGGCAACGAACGCCAGATGTAACGTGTCTACCTACCTAGTACAAACTGGCACCGCCACAGCCTATCACGTAGTTTGTGCTGCGGCTGATCTGGAGGTCTGGCGTTGCCAGATTTAGTTGAGAATTTATTTTCAACTAAATTTAAGAGAAATTTTGTTGAAAATAGTGGCGGGAACGATTTCAACAAAATTTTCAGACTGATGAAATTTTGTTGAGAGTGGATTTAGTTTAAATAAGGACGGTAGATTAACGAAATGTCGAAGAAAAAATAAATTTATTTGAAAATTTATTGTAAATAAGGATCAGCCTTACTCTTGGTAAGAGGTGGGCTCACAGGATTTTCTCATCATCTGGAGGCTTGAGTAATGGGGTAAATGATGTAACGGTTCCAATAGTAATCTTGTTCCAGTCTTGTGAAAATTGACTGCGTTGTGGGAGGAGCTTGAAGTGCTTCAAGTAAATTTTCAGTCTTCATGAAATATTTTGTGGTACTAGGTGATTGTTAGACCTTGTCGATGGCATGAATTTTCAGGTAATTTTTCTAGACTGATCGTAGACATAGGTAATGGGTGACTACCTTAATCGTTCCAGGTGTTCAGATGTTCAGGTATTCAGATTTCTGGAACGGCCAGATCTGTTCCGGACCTCTTGCCCTACCCCCATTTTTTCCAGATTGTTTCAGATGCCGTTCCAAACTGGAAAAAAGAGGGGATGTCTGGACACCCTCCTTTTTGTCTAGTTTGGAAAAACATGGATCTGGAACAATCTGAAACAAAAAAATACCACGTGGAAGCCCATGGATGCACATGAATAGGTTATTATTCCTCACGATGCAAGTGGAGGGGCTTGTCACCCCGTGTCACCCCGAATTCTCATAAAGATCATGAGCGACAACGACGATTCGGATGCGGGCCGTGCTCCTCGTCGTGGCGGCCGCAAGACAGGAGTTCCCAACTACCAGAACTCTATTCTCATTTGCATCATTGAAAGGCTCTTGCCCAATGGCAACGAAGGTTGGCGCCTGGTTGCGCTCACCTACAAGGAAGAGTCAGGTGAGGAGAATCTCCGCTCTGAGGATGATTTGAAGAAGAATGGGGTAAGAAAACTTTGTATTAACATGAAGAAACCAACGGGGAGGATGGGTGCTGATGTGAAGGATCACATCAACAAGTGTATTGAAATCATCCAATGATGAAGACGGTGAGTACAAGCAACCTGAATCGTCCGAGGAGGAGGAAGAAGAGGGGGTACCTGCCACGGAAGTGCAGCCGAACGATGTTGCGACGTTGTTCTCGCAACCTCCACCGTTGCGTACGTTGCCACCAATGGATGTGGCAGATTACACCGATGGCAACGCCGACGCCGCAGATGCAGACACTGGCACCGTCGCCAACGCCGCTGCCTCTCAAACAACCACTGCGAACAAGCCTGACAATGAATTCAACATCGAGGCGGCACAAGCAACACATGGTGCTGGACAAACCACCACCTCCGCGTCTGTTGCCAGGGCAAGGCGGAGCACTACACCCATAGACACGGAGTCAGGTAAGAGATCAAAGTCAACGAGGGCTGGTAAGACGAATAAAACCAAAAACTCGACAAATCGTGAACCTGGATCAGTGACTAAGTCTATCGAGAAGATAGCATCGTCGATTGTTGACGGGAAGAGTGACGACCTCCACCAATTTATGTTGATGAGGAAGATGGAGTGGGATGAGGCGGAAGAGGGGCGTAGGCAGGAACGAGAAGAGGCGAGACGCGAGAGAGAGGAAGCAAGGCGTGAGAGAGAGGAAATGGAGGATCGCCGCGATCGTAGATTGGAACGCCAAATGCAGCAACAAACTCAGAATATGCAGATGATGATGATGATGATGATGGGTACTGGCGTGATGGGTGCTGGAGCGAGGCATTTAGCGAGTGTACCAACAATGAATACAGAGAATGTGCTTGAGAAAAACAATGATGATGAAGTGAAAGATGATTTAATTATAGTTGTGGTGATGGTATATGTGAATCTAACTTGTATGAAACTAAAAACAAAATAAATTGTGGAATTAAGATTGCATTAAATTGAATTAAATATTATTATCATTGCTATCGGAGTTAAAGTCTTCTGGCCGCAAGTAGTACTGGCCAATGCGATCGTAGCCCTCCAGGTTTATGTATCGTTTATACTCCGGATCGAATACTGTTTTTATTTGGTTACATCCTACGATGCCCGTCCTGAAGTTATGAGTCAGGATGATGGACTGAACCACCAATCGTCGCTGCTTGGCATCAGATGGGAGCCTTTTCTTGAATCGAGGAAAGGAAGCCTGCAATGCGCGCATACCCCACTCACTGGATTGCCTCAAAGAAACATACACGTTGCTCACTCGCAACATGTATTCACGCATTGTTGGATGCAACCGCCTCACACTCCGCTCGTTCATTGGCCCAACAAGAATGTTTCATGCATCCCCGCTCCGAGGGAAACCTTGATCTACACAAATTTTGTAGTGTCCAATCCTCCTTCTAATTGAATCCAGGAACATTGCACACAACGATCCGTCCGCCCAACTCCCAGGAATGTTGATTGCTGTGAGGAATACCTTTCCGTAGGGACCGTAGGTGAAGACATTGTTGACCGTAGTGTCGCACTCATACCCACTGTAAAATGAGTTTTGCATCACCCGCTTGGACGTACATCCCGTTTTCAACGCCACCCCATCCATGAATCCAATCGTCGATCTCGGCCTCTCGATTCTGCACCATTGATGCAAACAGCGCCATCTTCTCTGGCATTGGAAATTCAATTTTTGCGAGAGGATGATAATGCAGATGACGGACAACCAGCTTCAACATATTCCAAAGCATACGTGAACAGGGATTTGGTAAATCACACACAGAATCTTATAGTTCATCATGCTCCCGATGTAAAACAAAAAGAGCCCAAGTTGTCCTTCAGAAGACAAAGACCACTTACGTCCTGCTTGTTTTGGACGATCTGGATGTCTGGGCGGTTTGAGGATATCGTGGAGCATACCGAAAGCTTCACGAGTGAGTCCAGTCATCAACAGGAAGGAAGAGGGGTCTCCAAAATGGAAAAGATGATTCCACGGAGATTTGGAAGGGTGAAGAACAGCTTCCCTGTACAGCCACGTGCGTTCACGTAGGCTGTTGGAATACACACTAAGCGCTAAGATGAGCACGAGTATCTTAACACAATAGCGAGTGGAAGAGGAATGCACGATCGACAGTACTGTGCTCGTGGATCGTTTGAAGAGCGTCATGGTGTCAGAACAAAGTGGTGATGGAGAACGTGGAGAGAAATGGTGATAAGCATCACGGTTGTTTCGTGAATCTTGCTGTCGACATCAGGGAATCACGCGAAAAACGAAATCTGGGACATCAGTAGCCAAAAATAATTATTGTAGTCATTTTTAAAAAAGTGTCCTAAATCAGTTCTAAAGTATACACCTGGGACTGGATATTTGAACATCTGAGCACCTGGAACGATTAAGGTAGTCACCCAATATCTTAAGATATTTCATATTATGCACACAGTATGACCTAGGAGACCGATCGCGGATAATGATTATTTACAATGATATTTCTCTGAATTATAAAGGTAATTTTTCGTAGAATCGTTCTATGATATTGATGACTATTGATCTCTATTGATGACAGGTAATAATTATTTTTAATTTGACCTATCATTGATTCAATTGTCATTGATTCAATTGAAGTCTAATTGAAGTCTACCTGTTTTCTTGTCCAAGGGGAATGGGACAGTTAACTTCAGTCTACGTGAAGTCCGAAAGTTGGCGAGAAGGAAGATTCAGATGCCGATTCCATGGAGTAGCTTGATAATTAAATCTTGCAAAGGAATGTCAAGAGGTGTTAGTCTGCCTAATCATTTGTTTCTCGGTTACAGGGATCACAAGATAAATAATGCTAAGAATCTAACGTTTCTATTCTACTGGGATCGATTTAGCACGAAAACAATCAAGTTTGCTTTTCTTTTGACATACAGCATTCAATGAAGGGATGCCCCATTCAAGCTGAGAGTGATAGGTTTCGGAAGATATACAATAATCAACTCAAATTGATGAAAGAAGATGCAAAAAACAAGGGCTACAATCAATTAGCTGCCTTTGCACCACCACTCAAGCCTTCCAATAAGTCCGCAAACACCACAACTGACATGGACATAACAACTGTTAAGTTCACTTCATCTTCTACCACAACTTCATTCACTGATAAAAGTCCCACCTTCAATTCATCTCCCACCCTGGATGCCCATGTAGTACCACCTAACAACGCAGCTTCGTCTATCAGTGCTGATTCCCCCACCAACACAACAGGTGCCGATTTATTGCCCGTGTTGTGTACCCACTCTACAACAGCAGGTGAAGATAATATATGTGCATCCAATAACATCCTCCACAGTACAACTACTGATGGAACTCAAGGTTCCAATCTAGGTTGCCATTCTCCCACACCTTCAGATATGGTAACAACAGTGGAGGCTGTGGTTTGTGACTTCGTTGACAATTCCCCTACCTTCCAAAGAGAAATCCATCATTCACCACTGTCATCTCCACTTCAGTCCTCTCGTGACACCAACGTTAAGAGCAATGAACATGTGAATGGATCAAGAGATCCTATTATTGAGACAGAATTTTTCCCCTCTCCTTTATCTGCAAAGATGAGAAGAATTCCACCACGTGACCTTGATAGGTGGTTTCATTCAAGGTCCACACAAGTTGTAAATGGAAAATCTGTTGAATGCATTGAGTATAGAACCATGGGTAATTGGAAGGTGCCCATTGAATCTAGTGTGGTACTAAGTCTCATTGATGGTTCATTGACAAGCAATGATGAGCTGTACAATGTCAAGTGGATTTCACATGACACCCGTAAGCGTTCATCTGTGTTGAGAAAAATCTTACGCACCATAACTCCTGACCCTCTGGAACTAAGATTTAAAAATAGTGCTGTGGCGAAATACATCTCTCTCGAACATTCCAGTTCTGTGAAAAGACAGGGGAAAAAGATTAGGACACAGCATGAATATGTGGCATATATCCACGGATGGTGTCAGGCAAGTGATGAAAAGGATAATTTTACATGCCCAGGGACATGGGTGAGTGGTTTCACCTACGATGCATTGGTTGGCCTAATGAAGGGTGCACTTTCAATAGAGATTGGATTATGTGTTACAAAGAATTGTATACAAAGAAAGGGTCATACTTATGGGCAATTGAGGGGAGAAGAAAGGAAGGCACTTGTTGACTCCCTTGCAAAACGGCAACTTGATGTTTGGGGAAATGCTAATGTGCGCCCAAAAACAATAATTGAAACTAGTGTTCAAGAACTGTCCACTTCTGCATCTCATGCTCAGAATCATGGTGGGATTGCTGGTAACGTTGGGACTGCATACAACCTGAAACATGAATCTGTTGTGGAACTCAGGAAGCATTACGGACTATCAGGATTCAGTGATATGGTAGACATAACACGTTCCAATAGAATCATCAATGGCCTGGATATCGAGAAGAGATGTTTGATCAGTGACAACTCAAATGATTATCGTGGCATTCTGCGGACGTTTGAGATTGGAGACAAAAGAGATTCCATTGAAGGAAAACAGTCAACAGGTTACAGGGTTACGCTATGGAACAAGACCAGCATTGAGTTGTACCACACTTTGTGCAACACTGGTCGTGCCACATTGAACTATGATGGAACTGGGTCAGAGGTAGATCACAAGGTTGACACCCTCGATGGTGAATATATCCTCCATAACATTTTGTCTATTGGAAAGAACGTATTTATTAGGCAAGATTATGATAATGTTGTGCAAAGAAAACTTCATCCTAAAATCATTGGGCAGTTCTTCTCAAATCGCAATGCTACAAGTGACCATTCTTTCTTTCTTGGGGAAATTGAGGAGGCACGTCAAAAACTATTTCCTTTTGAGAAGAAAGAAGGTCCTCATTTGTTCAGTACGGATTGTGCTGGTCAGTTAGAAAATGCTGCTTTGTTGACTTGGCGACCATCAAGTGGTGTTCCTATGAACAAAATTCGGTACTCCAACATTGCACTTCTTATCTGCCTTGAGATTGAACGTTGCAAGCATTCCTTGGAGGCAGCTGTAACTCACATCGAGATTCTTCAAGCTTATCAACCGGTGTTGTTACATGAATGCAAATCACATTCTATCAGGGATGGTAAAGATTGGTCGAGAAGTATCAAACGATCCCCAGATCATAGGAAGTATGTTGGTCAATTCACCCGCATGCTGATGCACATTTTTTGTAATGCTGCAGGAGACTGGAATATATCTGAATCATTGGTGCATTTAGGTTTGTTAACCTACATCTGTTCTGAGTCGAATATATTGTGTGATCCATGGAGTGATGATGTCAATATTCAAAAGCACAGTGATTCAAAACAAATGCTTGAAATTGGTAAACAAGTGCATACATTTATCACCAATCAAAAAATCAGAATGGAAGGACTAACAGAAAATTGCTTAGCCGAATTGATTGATAGTGAAATGAATATTCAAGAGACAAAACTGCAATATTTGTCACGAAAGTTTGTCGCAGATGCGGCTCAAGCAGCAAGAGATGAACATTTGAACTGTTTTCATATTTATGCAAAAGAGAGAAACGAAGATTCTGTTCTTCTTTGTATGTCAGTCCTTCATGGTATCAACCATACAAAGTTGAAGGCAGCTGATGATCATGATTACAGCAGGGATTTGAATCCACAATTGAAAGATGGACAAGATGTTGAGAGCTACAGTAGAGTTGAGTTTGAAAGTGGATTTTACCAGTATGTTGGTGGAATGGAATTGTTGATAAGTAATACAAAGACAGGTGTCAAGGAAAGTACCATTCCAAATCCAGCATTTAATAAGGACATTGTTACTTATCTTGACACAAGACGCAGTGGCAAACTCCCATTGTGGTCAGGAGCAATTGTGAAGTGTGCCAGCATTGCCAAGAATGCAAAAATGGACTATTCGAATCAGATGTCAGAAGCAATCATACGTTGGATGAAAGAGGATAGTTCATTTCAAGCTCATTGCAAGGACTTTGCATTGTACATGAACTATTCTTGGATGAAACATGTAGCCACTGATGCATTGTATGCGACTGAAGTGGCAAATCTTGAGGCACAAGTGGAGTCATCAACTAAGAGAAAAGCCAAAAAGCAGAAACAGAACAGCAAGACCAATACTGTTTCAGATGACATAAGATTACTGGACACAGAGAACAAAGAAGAATCTTTATGGGGGAAAGCTGGTTGGACAACTAATGGTTCACTGTTGAAGCGTAGGATTGAACAAGCATTTCAGCACTGTCTTGTTGGATTGGAGGCAAAAGATAAGCAACACCAGATATTGAAATGCTATGCAAAGCATCTCGGAAAAACTTTCATTGGTTCATCTACTTACTCGATCTGGATGAGTGACAAGCGGAAGTCAAGTAAACCATTATCATGTGATACTTGTGTTGTGATGGACAGCTATGCATCTTTGGTAGAGAAAGGGGACTTTGAGGTAATTGAGAAAATCAATGCAAAATTTAGATCTGAGGATGAAACTTGAGTGTTCACTGATTCTTTGGCTCATTGGGCTGAACAATAGATCATATATTTTATGATTGGGTGACTACCTTAATCGTTCCAGGTGTTCAGATGTTCAAATATCCAAATTTCTGGAACGGCCAGATCTGTTCCAGACCCCCTGACCAACCCCCTTTTTTTTCCAGATCGTCTCAGATGCCGTTCCAAACTGGAAAAAAGAGGGGGGTGTCCGGACACCCCCCCTTTTTGTCTAGTTTGGAAAAACATGGATCTGGAACAATCTGAAACAAAAAAATACCACGTGGAAGCATGTGGAAGCACATGAATAGGTTATTTGCTCGCGAAGTCTTTTTAATCTATGAGCGATCACCATACAATAAAAAAATACAATCGCATCAGTACTTTTCTACACCACGACGATTTCCGCTGCCGCCGCGGAAACTCCTCGATCATGGCAAATACCGTTGCAACACCCGGTCCGCCACGATCGCCCTCACCGCAACATCACCTTAGACCATCCCGCCACTTGGTTAGGTCAGATTCCCCGTATTTTACAAGGAATCACACCATTTCTGCGGAGCAAATTTTGTTCCGCAACAGAGGGTGGAGTTGTTGGCGGTTTTGGCCGGTGATGCCGTGCCGGACTGGAATCATCACTCATCGTTGCCTTCAGCAAGCAGTATTCAACAACCAACCATTTGGAAAATGCCTCATTGAGAGGAAGACGACCCACGTGATTCCGCAGTCGTTTGGGCCGCTGTAGAGGAGGGAGTACAGTTGATGATGTGAGCTTTGGGCGGCTTCCGCCGGTGATGCCATGGCAGACATGGAATCATCCCTCATGGTTGCCGTCAGAAAACATTATACAACAACCAACCACTTGCAAAAGGCAACAACTGGGAACAGAAAGACACAAGAACAAAGAGAAAAGGCGGAACGAATGAGACCCTCCAGCGTTCTGGCGAGTGACAAAGTTAATGTGAACCTTTCGGATCTTTAGACGTAGAGGGTGACACTGCTGTATCAGAGAATTGTTACCATCAACAAAAACACACAACAACCAACCAATATTACCAAGGCACGAAAGAAAAAGGGCAGGCGAAACAATCAGCCGTGAACAACAAAAATGAAAACAAGAATCGGCTACAACATGAGTACAAAGTTGGAGTCTTAGTGCTCATCATGGAAAAGAGTTATGAGTGACAGAAAAAGCTCAAGCTCTCATCGCCGACGCAAGGGCCATATGAAATTATTCGTGCCTACGACCTACGACAACGGTAATGTCCGTATCCGATGGGGCGACTTCAACGACGATATATCAATCCGTTGCCTTCGCCATTACGACAAAAGCAACAATTAACTGATCCCACTGCATCGCACGAAGTTAGTAATACTTCATCGCCAGCCCTTCGTATCAGTTTTATTATCATTTCTACTATTGTTTGTGATCAGTTTTATTTTAGATTCCTAGAAAAATAGTTCACAAATAACTTAATAAATCTTTTGATTCAATTGAATTAGTCTCTCGTCTCAAACAATAATGGAACATTTTGTGTTAGGGTGTCAGAATGAAATGATGATGGGGATGCTAAGAGAAATATGGTGATGGGCATCGCGGTTGTATCGAGAATCTCTATGTATTCATTGGGAAATCACGGAAAAACAAAGTTTGGGACAGTTGATGCCAAAAATAATTGTGGTAGTCATTTCTTAAAAACTGTCCCAAATCAGTTCTAAAGTATACATCTGGGACTGGATATTTGAACATCTAGACACCTGGAACGATTGAGGTAGTCACCCATTGTGTGCAATATAACATCAGTCTAGAAAAATTGCTAAACAAATGAACATTTCCAGTTGGCATTGTAAGTCCTTTCATAGTACTAACATTGTGTAATCATGTAAGTCCTGTGAAAGTACTAACATAACACTTATTTCCAAATGAAATAGTTAGTCCTTTGAAAGTACTAACAATTAAGAAACTACTTCTGTTACAAAAGGTATTTTTGCCATTACTTTGAAAGGACTAACTTCAAAGTACTAAATAAAAATTTCTGGTACATGCACATACAATTCTACACAGGACTGGATTTCCAAAAAAAAAAAAATGATCATTTCCAAAGGACTAAATACAGCATGATCACACGAGCACTGAGGCAGCTTTCCTTGAATTTTGAAGTAGAAAGATGCACAATCCATAGCTGTGCAGTTTGCCTCATAGGACGCCACATAAGCCCCGAAAGGCTTCGAAGCTCCACTGGATCGCGTCACTGTATTGAACAAACTTGTCCAGCTGTGCGAACGTTTTACTGAGGACAATTGCATCACCATGGACTCTGGTTTCTACCTCGACATATTTTCCATTCTTGAAAAAGATTCAGAAGCATGTAAGCCGTCACGACAAGTTACGCGGTAGACACCTAGGTTTACTGGCTTGGTCCACGGACCAGCGCCTTCTAGCACATTTTTTACCCGGATTTGGTGTTCGATGAGATACCGTAGACATCGATACAGTAGTGGGAGTTACAGCTATGGGAGACGTCGGAACGATTGGGTCACTGAGTGATCTCTTGAAAGCGTCATCGGTTTGACAGCCCTCTTTGGGTTTGACATAACTATCACTATTACGTCGATCAGCGATAAGCCTGGTCAGTAGCGGCGGCGGAGGCGGGACCTGTTTCAGAGACTTACCCGACACAGGACGAGTGGGATTGTTCCCTGGCGTCGATTCTCGCTTGGGTTGAGGGGACGTGTCGCTTTCGCGTCGAGAGTTCCGACCCTTGGTAGTCGGTACTGGAGTAACAGGAGGGGGAGGGGGGCAACTTCTGATCCGATTTTGCTTTGGCGTTCTCGCTGAGGGATGATGAAGTGGTTCAGATCGTCCTAGAGAGTCACAAATAACTTTGTGGACGCCTTTTGGTACAGACCATCCATGGTCTCGTCTGGAGTCTACAGACATTTGAGACACTTTAGATGTCGATGCAGTATTAGCAGTTACAGTTGTCGAGGACATAAGCATGATTGGGTCACTGGATGATAACTCCAAAGCGTCATTGGGTCGATAGCCCTGTTTGGGTTTGACATCACCATCACTATTACGTCGATCAGCAATAATCCTGGTCGGTAGAGGAGGCGGAGGCGGGACCTGTTTCAGAGACTTGCCTGACACAGGACGAGTGGGATTGTTCCCTGGCGTTGATTCTCGATTGTGTTGAGGAAAGTTGCCGCGCCTGCTTCGAGAGTCCCAACCTTTGGCAGTCCGTAGTGAAGTAATATCAGCCGGTGGGGGAGGGGGACAACTTCTGATCCGATTTTGCTTTGGTGTTCTCGTAGAGGGATGAGGCATGGGCTTGTAATCAGAACACTTATCATTCTCTTGTCCATCACTCTCTTTTTGGTCAGAAGGACCAAATATTGGCGACTTGTAATTTTCTTCGCCATTCTGCTTCTTTTGTTCAGAACAACGAAATATGGGCGGCGGCATGAGTTTCTGGGGATCATTTTTCATTGACCTCAGACTTATTCTCGCAGAACTTGGCAGCGCACTGGAAACGTCTTGTGACACTGAGATAGGACTCCTTGTTCCAGTCTTGAGAGATCGAGACGGCGGATCGCGCGAGTGACCTGAGTGTTGACGTTCTTCCTCTTTTATCGAGTCACCTCTCAGTAGTGCCTTCGCTTCTGTCAATCGGTCTCTCGGTGAGATCTGTTGCAAGTGAGAAGAAGGTTGGCCTCGACCTTTTGTTTCCTTTAGGCAGCCCTCGTGTGCCTGAACTATATGCTTAATTTGTTTGCTATCAATGCTTGAGATGGTGTTTCCGTTAGTGACAGGGTCATTGCCTGGTTTCGTTCGGTTGTCAAATACTATAGTTTCATCATCGGACGTGTCTTCATGGGGCTTGGTGGACATTAACTGCTCCATCCATGTCTCTCTCAAGTAATATAATTCATCTCGCATTTCAATCAAAAGCTGCTTGCTCCGAGCTGCGAGCAGTTCATCTAGTATTGCTTCCTGCTCGAAATGCCACAACTCATTCGCGGAATACCATGAGCTATATATATCCTCCTTCGGCTTTCCGGGCGTAGTGATAATTGTGGCTGTCTTTTTGAACCTTACTAGTTTTTCGACTAGTGACGCCATTATGGTTGGACAATAGTTTTTGTGTGTATGATTTATGAGAAGGAAACTAAAAAGGTAAAAATGCAAGATGATCTTGTCACGTCAACATCTCATCGAAATAATTCGCGAAAATGACTGTCGCAATCATATAATTGCTATGGAAGATGTTATGATAGAAAGCGAAAATTGAAATCACAACATAGACGCTTTGATTGCTGCCTGTGCGAAGAATGCGAATGAAATGCGTCATCACAGTCATCTAGTGAGTGGACATCCTAAAAAATGATGACCATCGAGGAAAGCTTCTTTACGTCATTTCCGCCATGTTCAAATCACTATATAATACATAGCTTGTAGTACAATACTCAATACGTTCAAAAAGGCGAAAAGTCCGGAAGGAGCATGTTTTCAAGGATGACTGTCACAGTATGACTGCTCTTGTTACTGTTACACTTACGTCTTCTGACTGGTATGAACTCTACCACGTCAATAGGGGTCGTCAGAGTTTCACCTGAGGCCGCGACCGAGGCCGCGTAGTTTTGCCTTTTTGGCTATATTAGAAGTTCCATTTACTTAAGCCCCCGCTCGACCGTCTCGTCCGCGTCAATATCATAGAAACGATCTATAATGATAGTAATAAGGTGTCCATGCAGATCCCGATTTGTGCTCTGTCGATTGTCGAATGTTAATCGTCAAATGGTACACTCCGACAAATCTTTGAATTAAATTACGATTACAATGACAATTAACAAATCCGGACAGTTTTGGTGTCCATGTGTTGGGCCAAAAGTTAGGTAAAATGCGATTGCTGATAATTGCAAAATTTTTAGCGATCAAAATTACAATTCCTGACACTTTCTGACTTTGACAGATAGTCGCACTTTTCCATTTTTGCAATTCTTAGGAACAACCCTTTTGTCTGGGATTTCCGCGAGCATTCAATAGTTTGGCATCAATTGAATGGTGATCTGATTGATTGGCATATCAAAATTCCACGATCAGCAACATTCGAGAAGGGGCTTCTCATATTCCATCTCTGTAAGGCTTGGTCACTACAATTCCTTGGGAATTGTAATCACTGATGGAGTATTGCTGAGTTGCAATTCCTAAGGAATTGCAACGTCTTTAGGAATTGTAACGAGTGACGGAGTATTGGAACATTACAATTCCTAAGGAATCGTCATAAGATTTTCATAAGACGCACGATTCCAAAGGAATTGGTGTATGTTAAACTGACTCGTGCACGCAAAAAAAGATACCATCAAAAGATTCTATGTTACAGAGGGATTAGTACACTAGATTCTTATGGACGGTTGAAAGAGTTTTGATGCCAGAACCACACGAATATGACACCAACATTGCCTATTTCACGGAATTTAAACACAAAACATTAATTACCTAAGAATTGTTCTGCGTATTCCTAGCCAAAGTGCGACTATCTGTCAAAGTCAAAAGTGTCAGGAATCGAAATCGCCAAAAAAAAAAAATTGCAATTCCTCGGGAATAGCATTTTACCTAACTTTTGGCCTAACACATGCAATGTGTCGATTTGTTAGCAATTTGTTAGATGTATTTGAAGTTTACAGGTACCTAATAGAACAGGCCTCCCGGATGATACAGCATCACGAACTCATACTTTACATTATGGTACTAACCTAATACTTACACTTTCGTTTCCGTCCCCCCGATTGCTCTCTATTTTCCGCACTTTCACCCATCTTCTTCCTCCCTCCCGTGGCACGATTATCTGCTATTCTCTCGTTCATTTACCCCAGTACTTGATTCCATCATGTCTCAATCTACCAATAATCTCTCTAATGTTAATCAAGGCGGTGATACCGATGAACTTGAATATGGTGTCCGACGCCCACGAAGAGATACCCAATACGAATATCGAAGCACCTCGTCTCTGTCGCCTGCACAAATTATGGAGCGTGAAGTGTTTTACCAGCAAGCTTTCGAATTTTTGGACTTGTCTTTATTCATCATGCATTTGATTTGTTTTCTTATGACAACCTATCAACGAGTTGATGCAATGTTTAGCCGACTCATAGGAGTGCGCAACGAAACAATCAATCACCTACATGCAAACTTGTACAAACTCAAAACGACTATCGACAGGTTGTTGTTTTTGTTTGAATGGGTGAAAGCGTGTGGTGAATTATCCATGCTGTATGTCGAAGATTTGACCATTTTCGATGCGCCGTCGCCGCAGTTTTGCCCCACCACGCTATCGAACATTGGATGAGATCTCACAGGATGATTGCGACAGTTGGTTTGGTATTTCTCCACATCAACTCAACGAGCAATTTATTTTCTGGCGAATACCGGAAATTTTTCGAAATGAGGGCACACGTAACACGTTTACAGGTGAGGAGTGTTTTATCATTACGTTATTCCATATGATAAAAGGCACTCCTTTTACTGCAATGGCAAGACACACTTTCGGGGGGGATCCCAGATATTTTTCATTGATGTTTCAAATGATGATAGAACATCTTTATATGACTTTCTATCACAAGATATCTGGGACAAGCCTTGAGCAGTGGATTCCGACACACTTGGACACCTGTCGTTATTTGATCCATGATGCTCTATCTGACGGAGCACTTTGGGAAACAACCTATGTCAATGGACAGCTCGTCAACGAAGCAGGGATCATCCATCATTTTGATTTTGAAACATTACCGAATTTTTGGATTCATTGACGACTTTGCAATGGAAACATCTCGTCCAGGTGATACCATATCGAGGGACGTTGACGTAGACATACAACGTGCATTTTATTCCGGGTATCTTCGAAAACATGGTCTCAAGGCTCAAGTAGTCTATTTACCCATTGGGATCATTGCTTTGGTATTTATTGCAGAACTGAGACAGAATGACAATGGTGTTCAAAACATGAGCGGGCTAAATGATTATTTGGTTCGTCTTTTGAATGGATCTCCTCGTCCGGGCCACCTCTATCCTTGTCTATATGGAGACGACATATTTCGAACACTATCAACAATTATACCTCGATTCAGAAACCCAACGCCATCATTGCATTTACTGAATGTTTGATTAGCTTCTTTACGTGAGAGTATCGAACATGTTTTTGGTGATCATCACATGCGTTTCAGATTATTTGATGTACCCAGACAGCTACAGTTGATGAATCATGGTGTGAAGGTCAGGAGGATGTTTCTTGTTTCCTTTTTCATTCAAAATTGTTATTATTGTTTGAATGGGGCAAGGTGTCGATTTTTGGGCATATTCCTCCTTCGTTATCAGAATACATTCCTTTGGAGGAGACTTTAGAGCCTCCACCTGCTGTCAATTTAGGTACAGTGTACCGATTCATTTATGGAAACAATGGAAATAGCAATGAGCTAAACTAAATTATTTGAGCAATGAATTATTGACATTTGTATTTGATATGTGAGTTTTTAGTGTTCATATAAATGTTCTTATTGTTCGTATAAATGTAATATATATTACTTCAAAGAGATCATAGCAATTCATGTATGGTAACAATTGATATAGCAATGATCTAAATTAAATTATTACAACAGTGAATTATTGACTATTCTAGTTGAAATGTATGTTTTTATTGTTTATATAAATTTGATACAAATACCTGCTATACAAAGAGTTCAATTATTAGGATGGCCATCTTGATCTCTGAATCTACGAAGTTCAGATTCAAGAGTCTCCAAGACATCTTGATAAAACCGACGGTCAGTTTCCGAGGTAGTAGAAGGATCATTCAGATGCTGATTAACAGCAAATCTAGCCTGACTCATATTCAATAAAATAGCAACTCGACCTTGCATCTCTTCAAATAGTGAAGGTCGTACCGGTTCAGCATTTTGCGCGACAGAAGCAGAAAATGTACGGACGACCTCATCAGACATCCGAGTTAATGATGCATACGCCTGTGTGATGCAATCAAACCTTGCACTAGGATCATTTCTCCCTGCACGAAAATCCAGATGAACATTACGACGCCGAGTGCCAGATCGGAAAGCACGTTGGGTAGGGATTGGCGTACTTGAATCATTTCTTCCTTCTACCAATACATTGTCGAGTGCATCATTATTTAATGTCTCCACCTGAACCTCGCCGACTATTTGTCGAATTGTTGCATCACTACCAATATTACCCGACGTTTCTGTCCGAAACTCAACAGGTTGATTGCTGACGCGAATCCCCAAAGGAGCCTGGCGACCAACAAGGGTCGAAGCAACATTTCGTCGCTCATCGCGAACTCTCGCAGCTGTAGGATTTCTTTCCTCTTGGAGTGTTTGCTCTTCAAACAAACCAAAAAAGAGACGTGCCCATTCAGGGATATCTTCGTGTGCAGCCCCAGTGGTGTCTGTTGAATGATGTCTTGTATAAATCGTGCGAGCGAGTTGACGAGCACGGCTGAAGTGTCTCTGAAACACTGCCACAGAGACACGAACAAAACTTGAGAGAGGACCGTCATCTCGAAACAAAGCTTCGAGGTGCTGGGATATCCAATTATTTCTATTGTTCTGTCCAAGTGCACCGACGATACCATCCGGGTGTCCTTGTGCCAATTGGAGGACACCAATAAGAGCGACTCCATGAGCATTGCTCGGATGGCGGTTCCTTCTGCGTTGAGGAATCCTCCGAATTGGAGACGGCGTCTAGGATGGGGACGAGCGGATCCAGCTACAGGTGATTCCGTTCTTTGCTCGGAGGGAGGAGGTGGAGAAGGAGGCAGAGAAGGAGTACGAGTTGTTGAACGCGGCTCGAGGATACGTGGTCGTACATTCCTGGCACTTCCGTTTCTGGAGTTGAAAATGCCAAGAATCTCGTCATCATCGCTGGCACCTTCATCTTCTAGGTCTGATAGGTTTACGGAAGAATCATTTTGGAGCCAAGGAGGAGGTAGGCCACGATGACGCTGGGAGGACACTTGGTTTTCATCATCACTGTCTTCCGACGCATCTGAATCGTCGGAAGTATCAACGTGAATCTCACGTCTTCGAAGAGTGCTATGGGAATAAAATAGTACATGAGTGCATTCAGGGCATTCTCAAGACAGACAAGATTAAAAGGGCCACTAAAAATGGAATCTTACGGGAGTATGACTCGGCGCATTGTTCGGGCCATGGTGTCAAAGTCGGCCTGAGTGAGAGGGTCATCCTCTGTGAACGGAAGGCCCCTAGACTCACGCTCCCTATTGATTTGGGCTTGAATGTCTCTGCTAACTCTAGAGATTTTAGAAAGAGCTTCGTTTCGACGAATGGAACATCCAGTGATGGGATGTAATACAAATCTGTAGGCTCTCCCAGAACTTCGCTTTGCGATGTAGCGGTACAGGAGAGACCGCTCGAAAACCTGCTCAGACAGATGTCCCTCGCGATCGGGAATGTCAAAGGTGACTGCGTGAATGGGGGGCTCATTCATCAGAAGAGGGCACAAATACTTTGAAGGGAAATCATTTTGTGTAGGAGCCGCAACGGAAGGAGAAATGATGCGACTAGCTGCTGTGTGTTGACGAGCAGGAACAAGAGCCACAGACGAGTCAACAGGAGTGTCTCTTGGAGAATTCTCGTTAACATCCAAGGATGGCTCTTGTATAGAGGATGTCATTGTGGATAAGAAAGAGCGGATGGAATGTTGTGATGAAGAAGAGAAATAAGAATGCGGACGATCGGAGGAGACGAAGAGGGTGGCATAAAGAGAGCATCATGAAGCGTCAAGATGGAGAGAGGGTAGTACTATGAAGGGTTTCTAAAAAAGCGCGCCAAGGTGTTCAAAAAAGTATACACGTAGGTTTGTCAAATATTTCTGATTTGTTAGATTGTCGACAAATTGCGATTTGACGAATTGTGATTTGTTGATTTACAGTAAAAAGCATTTACGATTAATGACGTAAAGCGGAAAAATGTGACGTAAAATCACGAGTAACGTCATCTGAACAAAACTCGGATTTGACGAATTGTCGACAAATTGTCGACAAATCGTCGACAAATCGGGGTTGCATGGACACCTTAATACATATTTTTACAATCTAATATTCATGAATCCGATCAACGATGATATAGGTCTTGCTTTTAAACAACAAAAAGATATTTTATGATATTACCTATGATCGCAATCTAGCACACACAACAAAAATTTGATGAAACACATATTTTAAAAGGTCTGAGTGAGGTTGAGGGAAGTCAGCAAAATAGTCTTCATGGAACAATATTTTTATGTGACAAATTACATATATATTGATAGATTCTCCTGTTTTCATGAAATGAATATGTAGTTCAGACAAGTGATGTTCTTTTTCCATTCTGAACATGAGGTTGACTGGGAGATTTATTGTTAGCTGGTAAATATTAGCCCTATCTCTTGAAAATGAAGTTCAATCATTGAATGAATGATATTAACTTGGCTGAAAATTTATATTTTTGTTGACAAGGACTGCATATATGTTGTTGAATCTTTTGGTAGACAGTGGCAAAGTCAATCTGATACTCGCTCTAAAAAGGATATGATATGAAAGTTGGGTGTGTGCAAAAATACAGCTGCTAGCATTTTAGATAGACGTGATATTAACTTCAAAAAATGGAATAGAATAAGTCATACATTTTATCACAAAGCTTAAAGTCATACTGTCATTCATTCACAATTTGTACATTTGTTCTGTAATGATGATAACATGTGTTTAATGAACTTAACATTACACACTGAGCAGCCGTAGGCTAGGACCCTCACAAAGAGTGTTGCATATATATTCACTGGATACCCCGATCAAAAGTCTTTCAAGTAAAATTTAAGGTTTATATGTAACAACCCCGCCAACAGTCTTCATGCAGACCCCATTCAATCTTTCGTCCACTCATGATCCACATGACTGGTTTGCCTTTTTCAAGTTGACAGTTTTATGTGAAGACCTGGTTCGTGTCCAATAAAAATACATCATTTTAATATAAACATCATTGGTAATGGGGGTTAATTGTACCAGGAATTTAGCAGTGGGGGGGGGGCAGGTTTGAGTGTGCATTTTGTAAATGCACCACCACTTTGAATGCATATGATTCCGAGACCTAGTTGTTTGAAAGTGTAGAAGTCACATCATACTATGCCTAAATATGATATCTGATGTTGTATAGAGATGTTGTAATAGTGTCTAGTAAGATTGGCTTATCATTATTATTTTGTTGATATGGTGCAGTGTAGATGTAAAGTATTGTGC
Source organism: Cyclotella cryptica (assembly GCA_013187285.1). Classification (NCBI taxonomy): domain Eukaryota; phylum Bacillariophyta; class Thalassiosirophyceae; order Thalassiosirales; family Thalassiosiraceae; genus Cyclotella; species Cyclotella cryptica. Next base: position 153,456 of record JABMIG010000265.1, on the reverse strand, counting down.
AACACCATATCATGGTACAAGATATGGCAATACCAAACAAAAAACTACCCCTGCTTAAAAAACTCATATTTTATTTAATGAAGTAACAGCTTAACGTCCAAGGTCCATAAAATAGCCTATTATTTCTCGAAAATGGCCTATTTTTCGAAAATAGGCTATTTCTCGATTATGGGCTATTTCTCGAAAATAGCTTATTATATAGGCATTTTTCGAGATATAGCCTATAATCGAAAAATAAGCTATTTTCGAGATCCATGTGTCAGATTACTTTTCCTACGTAAAAAGATTGCAATTTTCGAGAAATAGGCCTTTTTCGAGGCTATTTTTCGAATATAGGCTATTTCTCGAATATTGCCAATATATTTCTCAAATCTAGTGCATTCAACGAATGTAGGCTATCTCTTTCTAAGCCAATCGTTGCCAATTAATCGTGTAGTGAGTCGTGAAAGAACAGTCTGATCGCTTGCGAAACTGCGCGTGCTACGATCGTGTTGTACCTCGATCAATTGTGCGAATCGGTTTGAACGTAAATAATATAGCTATGGTAGATATTGCGCTATAATATGAGCTGTATGAGGTACTTGTGTGTGCTTTGGCTTTTAGAGGTCTACTCTATGGTACCATACATAAATATTAATATTATAAGACACCATAATAATAATATTATAAGACACAATACATAATCATAATACACTGTATGTTCAAGACAATGAAGTCGCCAAAAGGAAATAAAAATAAAAGCAGGAGGCAACAAAAGTTGTCATATCAATTACTTCATGACAGGGAAAGAGAGCATAATATAAAATGGTGTGCAGAGGGAATGATCTGGGATGTGCAGCATTCCCACACAATTATCACTTTTGCTAGAGAAGTTTATTTCTGGGATAACACTCTAAATATGCATCATGGTTTGGTTGAGTAGTGACAGTGGATTTTAGTTGAACAATCTTTCTCACAGTGGTCATCATGTACCTCTAAGGACTATTTCACTTCATGAAAATAGCAGCAACCTTTAGAAAAATATATTTATTCAGAAAAACTATTTCAAACTTATTCATAAGAAATAACGTAACTGTATGTATGTATTCAAGACAAAACAGTATTTTAAACTATATATAGGAAAGATACCATTCCCACTGGTGATGTGATCTGACTTGATGCCATTTTCAACAGTCATATGATTTTCATGAGATGATGTGAAAAGTAGCCTCAATTTTTATTAAATATTGCTGTTGTTTGTAATTTGTTACAAATTTCATAATTTCTTTTCAGAGCTGCTTGATTTCAGTCCATATTACCCATTACTAATGTTGACATCTTGTACATTAAGTCTTGGTTTTGTTGACAAATCTACAAATGAGAATGCACTCTTTAACTTGAAAGGACTTTCTGCTCCTCATTGACTGTTTCTCAAAGTCCAGTGAGATCTGGTAATAATGGGGCTCATTTTGTTGACAGAAGTTTCCTAAACATTTTAATCAACCAACATCATTTCTTTATTTATGCTTATGCTTGGTTATATTATAGTTTCCCTCAACCTCAGTGATATCTAGTAAATTGCAAGAAATTACATCTCATGTGATCATGACATGTTTTGATTACAAGAACTATGTATTATATCACTTAAAAAAATGTCTATATTTCATAGAGACTTAAAATCCTGCAACCACCACACTAAGATCCCTTAGTAACAGTAACAGATCAGCATTCTCCAGCTCTACATAAATTCACAACAATTTGTCATTCCTTTCAAACTTCATAAGCAACTTATTCACATTTTTGAAGGAGTACACGGAATAGCAAAAGCCATGTTATTGTCATAGTTTCTGTTCTACCAATATGGAACCTAGAGTGAAAATTTCAAAAAAAATGTTATCATCATTATATGGATTGGTCTGTCCATAACTCCAAAATTTGATACACATTGAGGGTATGTTGTATGTGTGGTACGGTATGCAATTTTTTCAGAGGAGACTTCATGCCTTGTCCTTACTATGCTTTTCATACTATTCATACATCTGTACAAAAATACTTTGTCCTTTAAAAGTATTTGGCATAAATTGATGCCCAATCATGACACACCCAAGATTGACCAATACTCTTGTGTTTGTTAATTTTGCTCAACATTCCAAATGAACATGTGCTGCATGCACAAGGTGAAAAAATGGACATCCCATTTCTACATTGATATTTTCATTTACAACTTACTACTGCACCGTTGATGCCACATTAGTATCTTATCCCTCAGGCAACAATACAAGGAATGAAATTGAACAGGGGTGATGACTGCAACGTGAGAAAAAAATGAAGCCTTCATTTTTATCTGGTGCTGTGATCTACATCATGAAATTTATTCCTTCTTTGCAGTCCACATCTTGTCTGCCATCTTGATCAGCAGCCTTATTCTGGAGCTGCAACCTTCACCCGCTCAGTGAAAACAGAAATGAAAAGCTGTTTCCATGTTTCTCTAAGGGGAACGGGAGATGATGGTTTTTTCAACTCATATCTGTTTTATTCGCAAGTCTACCCTCATGATGAAAGTAATATTCCAAACCCTAGACTGGAATTAGGCAATCCTACATTGAGTCTCCTTGTGCTAAAATGATCAAGAAAAGGCACTGGGGTCGAAGGATTAGATAAAGGTTAGATAGTGGTTCCTTTCCATTTTAGAAGCTCATTGATTATTATTACTAGAATTAGAAGATCCCATTCACTAGTGCCACAACTCAAATTGTGCGTGCTTATTTTATTGAGCTACTTTGATGCCCTGCATTTGCCTCAAAAAAGAGATGAAGGAGATGAGAGACACTGTGTGACTATCTTACCATCTCACTCTCCCATGCAGTTTCATGTCTCACATTTAAGCCCCATTCATTGTTGAATTAACAGTTGGGTTAGTATTATGTTTAGCAATCAAAGTGAACATAAAGGTAATGGAACCTAATCTACCACAGTGAAAACTAATATGTGGTGAGCACATAGTGAAATTTGATTGCTCTAGCATTTAACTCGTTAAATTTGCCATTATAGACAATTCAGGGACACATTTCTCATTTAGTGAGAGATTAAAATAAAGTCGCAGAACATTCTGACATCTCTCAATATACTAGGAATTTGTTAGACCTTCTCCAAAACATATTTTCATACATAATTCCAGCTAGCAATTTTGAGCCAAAGTAGGTAACACCCTGTTTAGAATATTTATATTTAATAATCCTAGTTGTACTGATATGGTACAAAACCATGTATGTGATATCTTGTCTATGATGTTTGTGCCCGGTCTTCATGCCCGATTTCGGTACTAGACGATATCATAGAATCGTTCTATGATTTTGTCGCCATCTACACGAAGACGGTATTTTAGTCAGCATTTTCTCGTGTAGACTTTTTCTTGGGATGTGGCAAAATCATAGATTTTTTCTATGATGTCTAGCAAAGAATGGTGACGTAATCTATGATATTGATGATGGGTTCCCGAGACGAAGTTGCAGTGTTTTTTGTACCTTCCGTGGAAAACATCATTTCTGCATTGTTCTGCCACCACTACTCATCCATAGACAATCAACTGCACCACACCTCTCGACCGCATCAAAGGTGCATGTACGTATGGTGCCGATTGTCCTGACATCACGTAATACTTTGTAAGCATAAAACCAGTACATACTAAGCGCGATGCCACGTAAATCTTGCCAATGCAAGGCCATAACTGGTACTAGGACACTACTACTTCAGACTACCTCTGCTCAAATAAAATAAAATATAATATACAACGAAGTTTTTTTGAGGTGAAACCAAGAAGATGATATGACACTCAGAGGTTTTGTCTTGGGCTCGACGATTTTGACCCTATCCCGAGATGGTGAATTGTTCGCAAGTAGTTGAAGATGCTACTCCAACCTTCGAATTTTAGGGATAAAGCCAGATGATGTCGGCAAAATGACCTGAGACCAGCGGCGCAAATTGGATTTATTACGCTACATTATTTTTATTCCTACTTAGGTCTATTAGTATGGTACTAGTAGGAGTTCATCTTTGTCGCCTCGGCATCGGCCTCAAAAAACTCTGACGACCACTATTGCATGGATGGATATAATTTGTTAGGCCAAAAGATTAGTAAAATGCCATTCCTTAGGAATCACACTTAATTCCAATCGACCACAGCGAACCGTTGACAGTTTGTGCTTTGACAAGTTTTTGCTTTCCCCCCCTAAATACCTTGAACGATTCTTTGGTAATGGCTGTGCAGTTGCAACATGGCTATATGTGCACTACAGCCATATGTGCACGATTTGAGAGCCAGAGAATTCTAGCAGGAAATATTGCTTTGGCGCCAAAACTTGATGGCCCACCAATTGTGGGAAAGAACGAACACACAACAGTGCAAGAAACACACTTTCTCATCAAATTCATTTGTTCATCCCTGCATCGCTTGATCACTGCAGGCCTTCGCAGATCTTGCAATGCACTGCAGACCTTTATAGCAATATTGTACAAATCCATTGCACAAACAATTTTGTCATGGAACTCACCCCATGTGCTGCTCAACAACTGTGGCATGCCTGGCACGCCAATTCCCATCAAGCTTCCAGCTGACAAGACAGACCCCTAACCCATTTGTGACCACTGTTGCCATGCCATGCATGGGCATGTTTGCGGACACAACTTGTCTGACATCCACAGCACACTTGACACAACAAAGCTGCACAAGCACACAAATGTGACAAACTCCATTGTAACAATCTGCTTCTGATGCTACCAAAACCTTCTTATAACCAACATTGACGCTGCCCCTGTCATCACGTTTGCTACTGCAACATACAGAGTAGTTGCAGCCATGTCAGAAGATGCCACTGTGTTCCTGCACCCAAAGTGGTTGATTTGACTTCTGAGCATCCAAAGAAGACAAACACATATTTTTGGGTCAAAAGAAAAGGCCAGCATCAATTATGCATGTTCAGTTGATGGATTTAGAAGTACTTGTCAGTTTAAAAACGTCAACTGAAAGCAATGATGAGGATTCTGAGGATGATTATTTTTGGAGGAAGACAGACTTAGGGAACCAGTAACTTTTGATGAGGTAAATGCGCTGGCAGTCCAAGTGAAATCTCTTCAGGTCCAAATCAGTCAACTTGGAGGAGAATGCCATGTAGTGGCTCTTGATGTGGGCACTGATTATGATAACCTCTTGTCCTTCTATCACAAGAATGAAAACAGAGAATTTTCAAGGAAACTGAAGGCTGCCCATCAAGCATTAGTCACAGTATTTATCAATAAATAACTTTACATGCATCTAAATGGAAATTTCACACGCTTTATGTTATTACTATCTTATTGCTTCATGTGTGTCTCTGCTGCTTGCCCGTTACTTTGCAATTGGACTACCAAGTCTGTTTACTAGGATGCAAAGCATGCGAAAAAGGCTATATAAGTGCACTACAGCTATGTGTGCATCAAAAAGCCAACACACACCATACACATATAGCTGTGTTGCCACTGTATTCCAACATAAGTACGAGAAAACAACAATATTGGTAGTATTTTCCTATGAGTGTGGTGGCAAAACGGTGCCCAAACAACCAGCAATACAATAGGTATTAATCACCATGTAACATCACATCTTTGTTCATAGGGTGCTTCGTGCGCACTTGTGGCTATATGTCTTGAAATTCCTAAGGAATTGCAAATGGGTGAATTCTGCCATAATACTATTTTGTGCCAATTCAGAATGTTGAACTACAAAATTGGTGCCAAACTAGGGCTTTGCAGAATTCTTGAGCTAAACTAGCATTCTAACCCTTGCACGTGAATGCACCCTTTTGGGAAATAAGATTTAATTTTAAAGTTAAACAAACATCAAAATATCATGACTAAACCCAAAAATCAGTATTACCAGGCAATTTTGCTTGTGTCAACTGTAGAAGTAGCTGTTATAGCAAAAAGTGAAAAAACTGTCTCAATGAAGAAGGAGGAGATAAGGAGAAGGAGATAAGGAGAAGGAGATGAGGAGAAGGAGATAATGAGAAGGAGATAATGAGAAGGAGATAAGGAGAAGGAGATAAGGAGAAGGAGATAAGGAGAAGGAGATAAGGAGAAGGAGATAAGGAGAAGGAGATAAGGAGAAGGAGATAAGGAGAAGGAGATAAGGAGAAGGAGATAAGGAGAAGGAGATAAGGAGAAGGAGATAAGGAGAAGGAGATTAGGAGAAGGAGATAAGGAGAAGGAGATAAGGAGAAGGAGATAAGGAGAAGGAGATAAGGAGAAGGAGATAAGGAGAAGGAGATAAGGAGAAGGAGATAAGGAGAAGGAGATAAGGAGAAGGAGATAAGGAGAAGGAGATAAGGAGAAGGAGATAAGGAGAAGGAGATAAGGAGAAGGAGATAAGGAGAAGGAGATAAGGAGAAGGAGATAAGGAGAAGGAGATAAGGAGAAGGAGATAAGGAGAAGGAGATAAGGAGAAAGAGATAAGGAGATAAGGAGAAGGAGATAAGGAGAAGGAGATAAGGAGAAGGAGATAAGGAGAAGGAGATAAGGAGAAGGAGATAAGGAGAAGGAGATAAGGAGAAGGAGATAAGGAGAAGGAGATAAGGAGAAGGAGATAAGGAGAAGGAGATAAGGAGATAAAGAGATGGAGATAAGGAGATGGAGATAAAGGATGGAGAAGGAGAAGGAGAAGGAGAAGGAGAAAAAGGGCTAAGTTTCCAAAGCAACTAAGATTTTGAAAAATCTTGAAAACCAATGATGAGGTATAAGCCAGATATTACAAGTAATACAAATGCCAAATCATCCATGTGAGTGTTACTTGATTTATCTATCCGAAGCTCTGACCCCTTAATGCCCCAATATCAGGCCATCGGTATAAACATTAATAAAACCAAACATTTGGCAAGACTCTTTTGCAATACCAGGGAGTCCTACAGGGCCCACTTGCAAGATCACATGTACAGCCTGATCAGGTGCACTTAGACCTTAATTGGCATACAAGAATCGAACAGGGGAAAAGCAAACAAAATATAATCGAGTTGCATGCAAACTACATGATAAACTTGAAAGGACTGTCATTGTGCAGTCCTCGTTTTTGATCATTTCAATAGCTCATACAAATAATTTCCAATCAGCTGGAATATAACCTTTTCTACCTCGCAAACCTACAACTATTTTCAACTACTTCTGGCTTAGGTCACTATCGTATGATAAACCAGCCAAACTCAGTAAGTTCAAATCACCACCACACAAGAGGCTATCCCAATGACCCATAGATGGTCAAGAAAAACAAATTTTCTATCACACAGGGTACTACGTTCATTACGCACTACTGTGCAAACAATTTCTTTCTTAGCCCTCCAAGGAGTTCCTACCTATGTTGGGTTTGTCGGGGACACGACATGTCTTTGGAGGCTCTCAAAAGAAAGTCTTTTGTCACGTCATATGACACGAGTGACATGTCGCAAGATGTCACCGAGACATGTCGCGACATTAGGGGTTTACAAGATGGCCCAAAGAAAGTCGCCATGTCGCGACATTTCGAAGATGGCGACATGTCGTCACCTAGTAGTACTTACTAGTAGTAATTGTTAGTAGCAATACTAGGTGGTAGGTGTCTTAACAACATTACTGAATTGCTTTTACAATAACCAACTTGGAAAGTGATCTGAGCACTAATTTTGCACCACAATTAGCTCATGATGCACTAATTCAATAAAGCTAATTAATATAAAATAAAATACAATATCAAAATTAACATTTCAATGTCATACAATTATTTATTTATTAATTCATTTGTTCACAAAAAGAGAACTGAAAAGTAGGCTACTTGGAGGACTTTGCACCATTAAGAGTCTAATAGGATTAAGATAATCCCAGGTTGGGCAGAGAGCAACGCATAAAGGGGTCAGAGAGAAAAATGTCGAAACAAAAAAACGACATCGAATCGCACCTTTCCAGTTTGACTGACGGCTCGCTTGGAGTGCTGCCTAGTGGTAGCTGGTGGCAGCTCGTCCAAATCCCCACTGTGGGTCAAGATATCCCAGTTCGCGCTGAGGTCGGGCCAGGAGGGACTTAACAGTTTAATTGTAAAAAATTAGTTACTGTGCATGCAAGAACTGTGAAAGCATAAAAACAAAAGGTTTTCACACCTCGCAAGTTGGATGCTTTGCAGGCTAGCGGGTGATGGAAGCGGCACGGCCTAATTCCCTCTGCCACTTGAGATGAAGATATCCCAGGTCGGGCTGGGAGGCACGTAACTTCTTAATTGAAAAAATGAGTGTATGTGTCAATTGTCATAACAAAAACCAAATTGAATCTAACCTTGTGAGTTGGACTGGCGGCTTGCTTTGGTAGCTGCCTAGTGGTCGCTGGTGGCGGCGTGGCCAAATTTCCACTGTAGGTCGAGATATCCCAGGTGGGGCTGGGAGGAAAGTAACTTTTTAATTGGAAAACTGCGTGGATGTGTCAGGGTGAAAAATGTCCATACAAAAAAAAAAAGTTAAATCTCACCTTGGGTTGTGGACTGGCGGCTTACTTTGGGTGCTGCCTAGTGGTCGCTGGCGGCGCCGCGCCAAATTCCCACTGTGGGCTGAGATATCCCAGGGCGGGCTCAGAGGGGTGTAACTTTTCAATTGAAAAATTGCGTGGATGTGTCAGTGCGAAAAATTGTCAAAACAAAAACCACATTGATTCTCACCTCGCGAAGTTTGTTTTCCAGCAAGCTATGGTTGCTGGCTAGTACGCTGGTGGCGGCACCTCCAAATTTGAACTGTGGGCTGAGATATCCCAGGGCGGGCTCAGAGGGGCGTAACTTTTAATTGAAAAATGTTAGTATGTGTGTGCGCAAAAAATTGACAAAACAAAAACCAAAGGGATTCTCACCTTGCTAGTTGGATGGTCGGCTAGCTGTTGTTGCTAGCTAGTTGGCGCTGAGGTCGGCGCTGCCTAATTCGCACTGTGGGCTGAGATATCCCAGTGCGGGTTGGTGGCACGTAACAATTTAATTCGAAAAAATGTTAGTATGTGTGTGTGTGCGAAAAATTGACGAAACAAAAAAACAGATGGATTCTCACCTTGCCGGTGGGATAGTCGGCTAGCTGTTGTTGCTAGCTAGTTGGCGCTGAGGTCGGCGCGGCCTAATTCGCTCTGTGGGCTGAGATATCCCAGTGCGGGTTGGTGGCAAGTAACAATTTAATTGAAAAAATGCTTGTGGTGTCAGAGCGAAAAATTGACGAAACAAAAACTACATGGATTCTCACCTTGGCGGTTGGATGGTCGGCTAGCTGTTGTTGCTAGCTAGTCGGCGCTGAAGGCGGCGCGGCCTAATTCGCACTGTGGGCTGAGATATCCCAGTGCGGGTTGGGAGGCATGTATCAGTGTAATTGAAACAATTAATTAGTGTAAAACGCGCCATAAGCCAAATCAAATAGTAAAATTAGTGCTCTCACCTCGCGAAGTTATACCTGTTGAAAGATTTCGCTACGGCTACGGACTGTTGGCGATGGCACAGTCTAATGCCTTCTATGGCCGGAGACATCTGCGGTCATGGTGAGGAGGATGAAACTATTTAATTGGAAAGCTTGTTGTTCCCCGATTATTAAGTTCAGGCTGTTGTGCCTGGCTGTTGTGCATAATAATATAGGAAACAGAACTGGTCTGTATCCTATGTACTTCTCACATAGCGGTGATGTAACAGACAGACTGGAAAAGACATGTGACTCACCCAAATGACACGTGACTGGGTGAGATTAGAGCTAAAAATGTCGCCGACATATAGGATGTCACCCAGATTTGGTGACATTGTCTTGTCACGGTGACATTATGCTGACATGTCCCCGACAAACCCAACATAGGTTCCTACAAGAAACTTTTCTAGGTACTAGCCTAGAAGAGAAGGTACAAGCCATGTCCTCTGCAAAGGCATTTCCTGAAGGGCTCAAGTGGATTGAGTGCAAACGTGGTGTCAGAGGAAAGAATTCCCCCGTACGCACGTTCCCAAGCAGGATCCCGTACACAATGCCCTTAAGAAGAACAAAAAGACCACCTACTTCAAGTTGACTCCTCCCAACACAAGGAATTAGTTAAAGGTGGCAGTATGGGCGTCCAGGACTCCCGAGCAGTTTTACTGCATGTATGTATTGCAATTCATGTGTGCAAGCAAATGGGGCTTGACACGAGCTTTGTTGAAGCTGAGAGGGCTATTGAGACAGCTAAACTCAACACTCAGATTACGAAGGGGGAGTACGCAACTACAAGAAGAAAAAGAATGGCAATAGAGGAGAGGTACCAGGTACCATTCCTGAGGCTATAACGCCTGTCCTAGCTGATGCAAAGGCTACATACAAACAGGCTACGAAGGCTATAGAAGCCGGAAGCTTGCCATCACAACAGTAGGAGCAAAGCAATTCAAGCTGTATGGAAACCTCCTTTCCGACGAGGCCCAACAGCCTTGGGAAAAAATCATCAAGGCCCAAGTGAATAGGGCTCCTTGGGAAGACATAAAATGGGTCCCGCACATGGAGACTCCCACTAAGACTTGAGGCTTGTTTCACGAGTGCATCACATTCCATCTACTTTAGATGTTCCGTCATGATGCAGGCAAGGGCCTTGCCTCAAGCACAACATAACCAACACTTTAAAGAAGCCCAACAGGGTCTTGATACATCAGTTTTTTGTCCAAGTGGAACAGCTCAACAGTTACCTTGAGACATTGCCCTGCCTGTATTAGCCCAAAGGCTAATCAGGCCACTAAGAAGGTACTGCTTTTTGATGATGCCAACCTTGTGACTCACTTGTTGTGCATGTGTCTGGCCAAGTGGCAGACTCAGTACAATTTGACAGAGAATGCCACTCCAGTCAGTACTAGAGCCCTTCTCTTGGTCCTAGAGAACTTCAAGAACAATGCAGAACTTGATGCAAAGCCCTCCAGCACGATCAAAGCACAGGGCGGGCTGATCAGAAGTGCAAGAGGGAGTAAATGGACTCCTGTATCCCCAAGAAGCCCAAGAAAGTGGGCTGGACTGATAAGCACTGTGTGCTATGCAAGAAGCATGGGGGGCAGCACAAACGTCAAAACACGCGAGACTGTCACCGTTATAACAAAGATGATACTCCTATCAAAAGGAATGAGGGTGCAGGTAAGCATAAGCCCCACTCCAAAGAGAGAAAACTGGAGGGTGCAAACTTTGCCCAGACAGTCCGGGCCAAGTTGAAGAAAACACTCTACAAGAAGTTGCACAAGTGCAAGAAACACCACACCAATGACTCAGAAAGTGACAGCAACTCCGACCACAGTTTGTAAAGGCACGGGTCAGATAGCACTCTGACATTACATACTTGTAAGAAATGTAAATTAAGTACTGCAGTTGACAGTTGCACTAACCCTAGTCCAAGTAAAGCTATCCAGACTAATAAAAATTTATAATTAAATGTACCGTCACCAAAGAGAGGACGTCAAAAAATCTTGTTCCAAAACAAAAAGGTCAGAATTAGAAATTCAAGACAATTTAGAGACAACGACACTGCAAACGAATTGTTAGTAAGCTGTTAGTAAAAAGCAAAGGGCTTTCTAACACCTGCATGTACATTTAATACTGGGCAGAAACCTTCTCAAAATCGGCCTTGTTAGCTAATCTGTTAGATATTTGGGGCTCCAAACGAAATTCATCGATTTATTTCGATTTACTAACATACTTACTAACAGGTCCATTTTTGCTAACATATTAACTAACAGATTCGATAATTTTGTACTCCTACGATCTCAGATTTCCTTACTATCGTAATTACTAACAACATTGTACATTGCACGATCTCCTTAAAAAGGTTGGAGTAGATACGAAAATGTAAGACTTCCTTTGTTACAACAAATATTTTTTCTAATTTTGCAGGTATTCAGGGTTAACCCTAGGCAAAGCAGAAAAACATATTTTAGGGTTATTCCATCCAACAAAGAATGCAATATAGTTATTTTTCCCCAACTGTGAACATTCTCTCACAATAAACACAGCCCTTCACACGTTCTAACCATTGTTCACCACCCAAATAATCCTTGGTACACCACCAGATGTCTGCACATAACTGTAGATGGCATAACTCATGATGACAAGTCTCCATCAAATCATCAGCACTCAGGACTCCCCCCCTTGTTCTCTTCTGTGTTTTGGATTGTTCCTCATGGCATACATGACACACTGCATATTGGCATTCTCCTCTGTTTGCTCTCTGGCACATGAAAACACAGTAAGAGTCCTTCTTCAAGTGGATTGCATGGTTCTGTCTGAAATCAATGGACCTCCAATCCTTTCCGACACATTCATCCAATGGTGCCTGCAGTGAATCAAATAAAAGGAGGGAAATAAAATAAAATATGAAGAGCTAGTGAAGTAAACAATTCAACAAAGTAGAAGATGGCATACTTACCTTCTAATGGAGGAAATTCAACATAAAATGTGTGAGGTCTTCTGAACATAAGTGGCTGAAACTAGAGTGCCGATTAGGTAAAGTCTCACCTCTTTCTTGTCTTTCTCCACATCTGAAGACTAGAAAATCGAAAACCAATGAAATGGGTGTCTGTGACATGCTCAAATTTATACAAAACAAATGATTCATTCCCTTACCTCTACCTTGGTTGCTAACTGCCACTTTACCTTGTCACATGTATGCAATAGAAGAACAAATGACCAAATGAAGTGTAAGAAACAGTTGAAAATCCAGTATTTTCCACTGATAATGCACTTACATCATCCACCAACTCCTTGCTAATCTCATCTGATGTCTGTTACAAGATTAACACAATGGTTTAAAATAAGAAAATCTCATTGCATTACTGAGATAAAAATGTAAATCTCACATTTACTTTGAACTCCATTGACTTGATCTGTTGAGAAGTTCAAGTTCATGAGGTCAAGACATCAAATCGTGGACTCTTATGATTTATTGCCTATACTCACATCATTTTCCATCCCTTTCTTCTTTTTCCTCTCACCAGATACCTGTCAACATGCAACAGAGAACAAATGGGGGAAGCTTCATAAATAGAGAAAGAATAGTGTTGTCAAGACTATGATCTCACTTCATTATGCAACTTCTTTCGCTTTTCTGGGGAACATCATTGGTTAATTCCTTCTCTTTACTTTTCTTTGATTCCTTCTCTTTATTTTTCTTTGTGTGTTTATTGTTCTCAAGTGAAAAACAGAAAACCAAATTATTAGAAGATTGCTATTTTTGAAGAAAGGTAATAACACTAGTTACATTCACCTCAGTTAACGTTCCTTCACTGTCCCTTTTTTCAATGCCAAGGCTTCTTGATCTTTTCACAAGGTATGTCTGGTTAGCATTTACGTTGAAAAAACATGGATGATATCTTTAATGGAATGGATACTTACATGCATCTTCCCCTGAAAGGTTTTCAAATGGTTCCCAAGTTGCCTCACTCAAAGGGTACCCAGCCCATTTGACAAGAAATTCTTCCCTACCCTTTTGCTTACTCGCATTTTAATTACCTTCTCCACAAAGAATTCCTCCTGCTCTTCTTCAGCAATATCGTTATTTGTCTGAGATGCCAAATCATCGCTTTTTGTCATGTCAGGTATATGATTCAAGAATGCTCTCCTTTCTTCCTCTGTGATCACTTCATAACATTTATGCCAAATGATATATTAGGTGTGAGTTCTTGTGAATAAAAGTAACCTGATCATGACTAATCGCTCACCAGAAGCACATGGAAGAGAAGTCTTGGCAGCCATCTTATTTTTCTCATCTGATGTGAAAATAAATAGCCAAAACTTGTTACTACTTTGAATTCTTGTAATTAACTTTGAATTCTTGTAATTAAAATATATATGATGTAGGCATGATAACACTTACAGGTGGATACCAAATTCTCAAAACTTTTCTTTCCAGAAGGTGCAGATATGGGCGTCTCACTTGCAGTTGGCTTTCTTTTTCCATCTTCCTCATGATGCAGTAGGCCATTCATTTTCGATTCTGCTGAAGTGACAAGGTGGCAGTTCCATTGAGAAATTTCATTCCCCAGATCCATGGTTCCCGGTATATCACTTCTACAAGTCAATTCCTCTTGATAATATCCAATGTCCGAATACTCCAAGTCATCAGCACCTATTTATTTCAATGCAATGAGAGGTCAAAATCATAGTGAAAGTACATGCAAACAAAAAATTGACTACATGCTCACTTGTGAAGTTATCCGATCTGGTGCCATTAAGGGGCTCATTCAGTCTTTCTCTACACTCAACCATCACATCATTTGAGTGAATATTATCCCACATAGGTCCAAATAATTCGTTGGAATCTGTAGAATCACAATCTCGCACTACTGCTTGATGTGGTTTGTTGCAATTGTCCACAAAAGGTTGTTCATTCGATTCGCTTGCTCTGTTATCTTCACATACCGTACTGTATTTCCAATCATAATATTGCAAACCATGTTGGTCACAATCATTTTTGTCATGATCTGAAGCAAAACGAAAGGACTTTTACAAGACATCCTATCTGTAAAATGATGCTTCATAATTAACATGTCCTCTCACCTCCTTTGACTGATGGAACCTTCTATAATATTCCACCATCTGGGCTACAAATTGGTCTTCAGGTAAGAATTGAATGGCCTTTGAAAGCTCGTCTTTTGTTGGTAAGTATCTGGGAACTCCAGCTGCTCTCCTCACAATATACCCATTATAAGGAAATCCAAGGACTGCAATGGCCTTTTTCTCAACAACCACGGGACCCTGGAATAATGTGGTAAAGCTCTTTTCATTTAGATTGCCACCTTGGTTATTTTTGGATAAATCCTTTCATACCATACCCCCACATTGTGGAGCATACCCCTCCTCATCCTTTGATTGAATGTATTATTGAAAAGGTAGTCAGCAATCCTATACAGGAAATGTTTCTTGTGATCAGGAAACTTGACCTTAAATGAATTTTCGATGGCACCTTTGGCTCGATCAAACCATCCCCTCTCTATCTTGTGCGGATGTTTTATAATATCCAGAACTCGAACAAGATAATTATCATCAAGGACATGGCTGGATGAAAGGGCGGCAGTGTGAATACTTTCAATGCTGTTTCCTTCTATGTGAAGGTTATAAAAGTTCGCCCTGGTCTGAAGTTGAATAAATTAGACAAAATTATTGAGAATGCAGTTATTCATCCTTGAAAGAGAACGTACCATCAAATGAGACAGAAGACATTTCGTAAGGTTATCATGAATTTCTTCATAAAATGCTTTGAGCTTTGTCAGGAATGATTCCATTTGCAATTCGTCTGGATTCTCCTCTGGTAGGCTTCTGTCAAAGTGAACAGCATAGGTCCAAAATTTCCTTCCGTGAATTTCATTTATATGCTTGGGTGGAAGAAAATCACAAGGGAGGTATAACAAGTCTGGGGATTTCCCATTCATTATCCCAATGATATCATACAAAGTAAGGTTTGAATTGGGGGTGGGAATGTGATGCTGAGCACTTGAGGTTGACAAGATTGATAATGCACCGGAAGTGACTGTGGATGATGTTGTCAATGATGATGCTCTTGAATCTCTTGATTGATTACAAGGGACCCTTACATGGAAAGATGATGCTCTTGAATCTCTTGGTTGATTATAAGGAACTGGTATATGGAAGGTGGGTTTTGTTGATGGGGTAATGCATGATTCATCTTGTGCAAGCAAATTCACATTTGATGAAACATTTGAGTTCACAGTCGATTCTCTGGAACATTTCGATGTGTCAGAATTAATACTTCGCGCCATACTGGATTGTATATGGAACGGTCGAATTGCAGACGGAGCATGATGATTAGGGGTAAAAGAGGGGGGGGGGTTGGTTTTGGAAGAAGGATTGGTATTGGTGGCTGTTGGATTTATTCCATCATTTTCAATCGATGATTTTTGAAAGGGGGAGAAGGTGGGCGGGGAATGTGTTGATGAATCCTGTGGAAATGAATGATTGGAACGTTGGTTATCCTTGTAATCAATCTGGCTGCAAGTCGATTCTGTCACATTACTTGGTTTGTTTTGGCGCGATGAACAGAATTGGGGGAAGATTTGGCGGGGGGTGATGCCACAAAGGCTTACTGCTTGGAAGACGGGATGTGGAAGTGAGCCAAACATAGTTGGCATTCTGGTTAACGCACGGAAGGGGAGGGAGTGGCGGAGAGATCTCTGAACCAGCATGGAACTCCCCTCCACTGTTGTCAGAGTCATTTTTCATGGTGGCAGACATCCTGTTATCGCCATTGTGGTTATGGCGCGATCAGAATATAGGGGGATTGTTTGCAATAATATTATTGATATGTTATATAGAAGAGCAATGCCCTCAGATGTTGGAATCGTATGGCGCGATCAATGGGGGGAATATAATATATATAGGGGGATCGTTTGCAATAACAATATAATATAATATAACTAATAAGTACCATATAACACACTATCATGTTGGAATTTCTTTTGACATGAGATTGAAAAATGAATTTGTTTCTACAGGGAAGTACTAACAACATGATGTTCTTCAAACCATAATGACAACATTTTCATTCCCACCACACTTGTTATTAGCGAGATCAAGCAGACCACCTTATCATCAATACTATATCTGGACAGTATTGTGATGCTCTCTCGAAATTGGATCGTGGTCGTGTCGACTGTGGTACCTTCATCCTTCGTGGGTGTTGACTCTTTCGGCAAAACGAGATCTTCTTTTTGCCTGACATCTATCTTCGGTTCAGCAGCTTTTCTGTCCATACATCAAGGTGCTCATCTAAAGGGGGACTGTGCTTCAAAGCAGACAACTGGGATTGTGTCTGAAATTCGGTGTGGTCGTGTGACTGTGGTCTTCATCTTGTGGGTGTTGACTCTTTGCAAAACGAGATCTTTTTTTTGACATCTTCGTTCAGCAGCTTTTCTGTCCATACACAAGGTGCACTAGAAAGGGGGACTGTGACTTCAAAGCAGACAACTGGGATTGTGTTCTCGCAAAATTCGGTCGTGGTCGTGTCGACTGTGGTACCTTCATCCTTCGTGGGTGTTGACTCTTTCGGCAAAACGAGATCTTCTTTTTTGCCTGACATCTATCTTCGGGAAGTCATCCCCATCTTACTTATTCTCCCTCTCATTTCTTTTGGAGGTCATCCCCATCTTCCTCATTTTCCCTGTTATCTTTCTTGGTGAGAATATCTTAATCACATGTGGTTTCTGAACCTCATCCATGTCTCTTTCCTATTCACATACTTTCCCTTGTTGATTTTGTAGAAAATGAGTGTGGATCATGATAAATTCATGTTTAAAACTAGGCCCTTCCCTTCAGATAATATGTTCGATCCATTGCGGAACTTTGAACCTGTTAGCATCCATAACCGAATGAGGGAAAACCAATCTGGGAAAATTCTTGCTGATATTGATCATTTCTTCAGCAAAGTCAGTAAACTTCTCCGTCAAGTGAACTCACTGTCATGGTTATACCACGTTTGGAAGAAAAAGTTTTATGCCTCTGGAACGCTAACTCACCAAGATAAGTCCATGACAGCTATTCTTCTTCGAATGTATTCGCATATTGACACAGGGAAAATATTCAACCCTGCAAGGGACAGGCCCGATCCAAATGTTAAAGCCACAAGAACAGAGGACCACAAGTTAGGATACACAGGATACAGTTTAGATGATTTCAACTGTGTTAACAGGGACAAAAGATTTCCCTTCAAGAAAAGGTTTGCATTGGTGTTCAAGACATGGCCATATACCACTTTCAAGAATGTGTTCCTCAGTCCAATCTCAGGCGTTTGTGAGACAATATATCAAAGTGAGTTATCATCTTAATTCAATATGATTCTGCTATGATGTGAGTGTCCTAATGGAGTTTGTTACATATTCAGATATAACAGCCCATCTAAGAGGCAAAATGTTGTCTGTCAACCATGCAGAAACCTGGGAGATTACTAGTCCTAGTTTTAGCAGGTTTCCCACTGTTCCTAACACGTTTGATGAGGTGTATTGGGAAACATACTGGGAGATTGTTCACCAGCCAGACCAAATGGCTTTAGCTATAATTAAGAAAATAGATGACGAAAGGCGACAGAATGAAAAGAGGCTTACTGCTGATCAGAAGCGGATTATTGAGAAGGAAAAGGCTGAAAGGGTTGCGGCAGAGAAAAAACAAGAGGAACTTAAACAGAGGAAAAGAAAAATTATCATTGAATCGCCCACTCAATCTCCTCTCTCCCATCATCCAGAGTCTACTTTTTCCCAAGAAGATGACAATCAAAAGATGAGAAGCACTAAATCGCCCACCCATTCACCTC
This sequence comes from Cyclotella cryptica, assembly GCA_013187285.1. Classification (NCBI taxonomy): domain Eukaryota; phylum Bacillariophyta; class Thalassiosirophyceae; order Thalassiosirales; family Thalassiosiraceae; genus Cyclotella; species Cyclotella cryptica. The sequence goes on along the minus strand of JABMIG010000265.1, from coordinate 135,162 downwards.
CGTCCAAGAGAAGGAAGATTGATAAACCACCCTCTCCACCACAGTCTACTGAACAGAGTTCTGAAATTCCAAGGAAACAGATGTTACATCCACGTCCAGTAAGATTGATTTCATTCTTCCCTGTGTTTTTATCGGCTGATTAGCATTTTTTCACCTTTCTTTACACTATTATTTTAGGCCTCTATTACCCTTGGTGTACTCAAACAATCAGCTATTGAGTGGTCCTACACCTACAAGCCTCCCAACTCCACTATCACATATACTGTTAGAAACACCTGTTCTATTGACACTAATCTTCAAATGATCTACTTCCTTTGGATCCGAGGATACATTCCCGCTATTGTCATTGAAAAAGACCCACTCCTATTGAAAACAATAAATGATATCAGCAACAAGGATTACAATCAGGCCCGGCACGATGTGATGGTAGAGAGGTCAGTACCTCATAAAGTTGTTGATCAGAACGGAGACAGAGAGAGTTGGAATTGCTCTGGAAATGTGAAGGATTCCAAGCCCTTCCCATGTTTATTCACATCGAATGGAGGCATCCTATTGACTTGGGGAAACTGCGATAAGATGGGAGATAAATGCCCCTACCATGATTACTATCAATTCAAATCACAATCAAGAGTTCGTTGCTCGAGGCAAAGAAGGATCCATTTCCTCATGCATTCTGATAAATCAATTCAACAGAGAGTTAATCATGAGTTTGGAGTAGGTCCCGTACCATGCCAAAAAGAACTTTCTATTGGAGATGCATTCGTTGGGGATACTCAAATGATTAGAGAATATCATTCATGTCCGGAGAATGGGATGAGACGGACAGAAAACGGGTCCTCTTATTTCATTTGTCCTTGGGTCGTCACATTTACTGGTACATTCCCAACATACAACACCCTAAATGACATACCACAAACATTTCTGTTTCCTCCAGAAACGTCATACTCTCTGGCTAGTGTCATTCTACATAGCGAACATGAAGGTCATTATATAGGAATAAGTTTGGATGCAAAAAATCCTCGAGGAGTTCACGTCAGCTATGATGGGATGCTTGCAATGGCGAAAAGGGTTCAACCTATCAGAATGGACGATCCAAAGTATACGCGCGGATTTATGATTGCAGAATTATGGTATGTCAAGGTTGGTAGTTCCACTGGCACATTAGGAACTGATGTTTCAAAGATTCCACCAAGTCCTCCGTCCGCTCCTGTGTTGTCTGTCTCCTTAAAACCAGCGGGGCTTCACAATTTTGGAAACACCTGTTACCTCAATACCCTGGTGCAGATCGTTTTTTGGGTTGTACCAATCAGAAAAAAGCTAATGGACTATAAACTATCAAAGGGAGACTTGGATAAAATACCTTCAGTCTTATCAAATGATTTTGAAGCTGACAATGTGAAAATGTACAGAGGTCTTGAGTCTCTGCAGAAAGTACTTGCAAGCTTAAAAGTGGCAATGACGAGGAAAAGGGCTATTCTAAAGACCCAGATGCAGAAGATGCTGAATGCTCTGGGACTTTCAAGTTTTGAGAACAAATGTGTCAATGAAATGTGGATGAATCTCTTTCACCATTATTTTGAATATATTGGATTTCAAAATTTGTACAATATTCAATTGACGACATACCAACGCGAGACACTCGAACCAAACAAAAGAGGAAAACCACACGAAAGTAAAAACACCCGCCCAGAACCATTGCTTCAAATCGATCAATCTGATCTTAAGAAGTAAGTTCTTGCAATTCTCGATTATATTCATTGGCTGTGCAATATCTGATTGAATGTATACCTTGCTTCAGAGGTGATCTTGTCAAAGCTTTGAGAGAGAGATACTTCTGTGAGTCAGAGAAGAATGCCAGTGACTTCGAAGGCTGGAAGCCAGATGAAATCCATGAGGTTCCCGCCAAAACATGGGAATCAGTTGATGTGGATAGCCTGCCTTCAATCCTTGTGATTGGGATCTATCGAATCATCCAAGTTGTTAACACTGATGGAGAGTACACATCAACTAAGTTACATGATCGATTTGACTTTCCAGTGGTGTGTTAAAAACCTGCTTGTTTCTCATTAATGAAGATTTATTTGGCATCTCATATTCAATTTACAATATCCTCTGAAACAACAGATTCTTGATATGAATGGGATGCAGTCTAATATTTGCAAGGACAAGACCTACTTGCTTAGATTCGTTACTCTTCATGAGGGTGAAGGTGGCGGTCACGAAAAAACTGAGGTGAAACCAAAAAAAAGAAAGGAAAGACCATGGCTCATTATTTTGGATATGTTTGCAATTTTGCAACAAGGCAATGGTTTAAACTTGATGACAAAGAAGTGGAGGAGGTGGAGGAAGAGGATGTCCTCAAGAATTCTCAGGATAAGGCTTACATGTTGCATTACGTGCTCATGGGATCAGAGGAGTATCATCAGTGTTACCAGGAAGATATATCATTCTGTAATTCTGCAGAGGTTTCTTCTGTTTCTTCATCAAACCTTGCCATTGCTGATAAAACAATTGGGGAAACTGGCAAATCAGAGGATCTGATGATGGAAAAGGAAACAACAGCTTTAAAATCAACTGCAGGAGATGATCCTGTAGGAAAAGAGCCCACTCCAACATGCTCATGGTCCATAAGTTCCAAGGGTTGCTTAATGAGAGGTGTTCAACCAAGAGATGTTTGTGGTGTTGATGGATGTGACAGTGTTTTTCATCACATGTGTCAAACAGAATGGGAAATGTACCAATATCATGTGGAATTCCCTGACGGTGACCCTAAGGATTGTATCTATGATTCAGATGGAAAGAAACGATGCATCCACCATCATCCCCATGGTAAATTGGCTCTTTTGCCCCTCATTTCATCCACCAAAGAGGGTTCTCCAAACAAATCGTTGTCCACCACTCCAGTCTTATCTGAGGGTTCGAAGCCACACACCAATGAGGGTACTGCAGACAAATTCTTGTCAACAATTCCAGTCTTCCCTGAGGGTTCGATGTCTCATCCCATCACAGTGGTTCTGGAACATGGGAAAGAGCCACCCACGAATGAGGGCACCTCCGACAAATTCTTTTCAACCAATCAAGGCTTGACTATGGAAACTGGTAAAGAGTCAACCACGAGAGCTCTGCAAACTGGGACAGAGTCTAATTCAATCCAGCTGTCCTTTGCTTCTCAGGAAAGTTTGCCTAATACACATGAATCGTACCTGCAGGCAATTAAAGAAATGTACCCTGAAACGAATGTTCATCGACTTTCCAACTACTTGCCATATTTTGAAAACTGGGCCACATCCAGAGCTGATGCTGCATCGAAAGCTTTTGCTGCTGTACAAGATATGATAAAACGTGGAGACCTGGTCTACGATGATAGGGCCTCCCTTTCTGACGATGACAGTGTTGCCAGTTATATGAAGCCAAAGGCCAAGAAAGAAACCCTGGATGACAACGACAAGAACTTCTTCACAAGTCTCCCTACCTGTTATGCATTATTTATAGCCTTTGATACCTACGATTCTTGTCAGAGCTATTGTCCCTTTGCCAGCCATAACAAAACTTGGCGAGACAAGAACTTTTGGAACCAATCATAGGTAATTACGAATGTAAGAACAAGGCATTTAAAAGGGACGAACTGCGTCAGCATGTAAGAATGAGTCATGCAAATTCTTGGTGCGGTGAGGGTCTGAGGATATTTTTAAATGAAATGTACCCCAGTTCATTATCTGCAAAGCCATTGAAACAGAAGATTAAGCGTAAGAAGACAATGCAATTATTTTTTTCTTTACTTTCCTTTTGTCTTGTTTTTGCTCACATGACATATCAAATACATGACATGATAGCAGGATCGGCCCTGAAGTCTCACAAACCGGCATATGCAATTGCTGCAGAAGCTCTTTATCGACAGAAGCGTGGTACATTGGGGGCAAAAGTTCTTCCTCCAGCCAGATGGATTCCCCCTCCCGCAAAGGATGACTCTCAAAAACCTCCTGATGTTCCTTCCATCACCACTCAACATATCACTTTGCTTCCTTCTACAATAAAAGCTGGCACTCTTGCTTCTCCTGTCAAACCATCTAGTGCTTCACCCACATCTGATGAACGGGTTATCTCAAAATTTGACCATGCTGTAGTGGAACCCTCAATATTGGCTCATGATTCAACAAGGGAGACCATGATTGAAAAAGGAGAAAAAAATAAAGGAGACAAGTCCATTCTTCCTAAAACGGATGATTCAGCTCTTCCGAAAACTCCCCACTTAGAGTTCTCGTCTGCTCCACCCCTGTCTCAATCACCCTTCACTTCAATGGTTGCGCCTCCTGCAGCTACAGCAGCTGCAACCTCTCTGGACTCATCTCAGGAGAACACACATGAGAAACTTGATAGACAGGATTCAGGGGCCCCATCGTCAGTTTCTCCTCTGGCTGCATCGACAACGTTATCACACGATTCAACTCGTGTGAATCGAAATATGGAAGATGATGAAGCTGGTTCAGAGCCAGAGAATGATGAAAAGGATGACTCAGCTCTTCCTAAAACTGCCAAGTTCAAAATTGGGACATTCGTCATCAAAGAATTTGATAATGTCTCCTGTGTTGGGGTCGTTCACAGAGTGGTTTATGCACAGAACACATTTCGTTATTCTGTTCTGTTTTCTGAGGTTGGTCTTGAAGAAAGTTTCGATGAAGATGAGATGATGAAATATGTTTTCGTCCATGGTGATTGGATTGTCATGAAGGATCTTGATGTTTTTGTCACTGAAGGGAAAACTGAACATCCTGCAAAAATTGATTCCCTTGTCAGGCTGGCACATGACTCGGTGGATACCAAATTACTTAGGGTGAGATGGTCCAACAATTTCAAGCAGGTGGTTGAAATAAAGCATGTGAAGCCTATGCATTCTTCTGAGAATCGGCGAACTAAAAAAA
>JABMIG010000265.1:88531-130233 GCA_013187285.1 Cyclotella cryptica | reverse complement strand
GTGCCTATCTACAGGTGGCCCATGAAGGAAGTGATGATGCTCACAAATACAGGAGGATACCTAAAATTGCACATCAATATGCATTCGAGTGTTCCAATGGCTGTGAAAATATCTTCACCAAGGATGGCCGACACAAAACAATCAAGGACTCCAATGTGTATGTAATGACCTCAGAGGTTACTTCATCAGATTTTAGGAAACTACAGAATGTTTCAAAATTCTTGAAAAATGAGGAATTCTATCAACTTGCAAATTTTCCCACAAAAGCCAAACTTGTTCAATGGGTAGCCAGTGAAGATGTGAAGTCAATCATAGAGGCCGATTTGGCGTTTTTTGAGAAACTGGAGCATAATGTATCAAAAAAACTACCTGACAAAGTGAAGAAAGAACTCAGGCATCACTTCAAGTCATTGGAGGAAAAATACGAAATGCCATCGTCTTTTCAGTTGACTCTGCTTCATCCCTATCTTGCATGTATAAAGTCAAAAGTTGAGGAAAATGACAAAAATTCTATATTTGGATTTGCAGACAACAATTGTTTATTTGGATTTGCCGACACGCAATATGCCATCAGCACTGCATTTGTGTATGATACCATCCCCTACATGAAGACAATCGAAAGAATGACAAATCCATGTTTTCAGGAAGCTCCATTTGCCTCTGTCATGAAAGGTAAACATGTTTTGAATGAACCTGATGAATCGGATCTCGAATCAGATCACATTAAAGAGTCCAGTGGTGAAGCCATGGCGGTCGAAGGGGACAAAACTCCGTTTGCCTCTGTCCCGAAACGTAAATTGGTCTCTTTCCCAAAAGGTAAACGTCATTTTTGAATGAATCTGATGAATCAGATCTTGAATCAGATCAGGTCAATGAGCCGAATGATCATTCCATGGTGGGCAACGAGGAGGAGGTTTCCGAGCAGGTGGATCAAGACGACTTCCAATCTACCTTGGCAGAACCAGGTGGACAGGTGGATCAAATCGATCCGGTGCAACCGGCTGAACCCGGAGGACAGGTAGATCGAATCGATCCAGATCAACCAGGGGAACCAGGTGAGCAGGTACCCGGTGGACTGGTAGATCGAATCGATCCTGATCAACCAGGGGAACCAGGTGAGCAGGTGGATCAAAGAAATCCTGTAGAAACTCAGAGACCCGGTAAAACAGCCAAGAATAAAGGTGGTACTCCAGGAGACCTGCCTACAGCAAGAATGGGGAAAAGACTCAGAAAGGAAACAACGCGATGGGCGCCTTCATTTAAACCCAGACCAGGTAAATATGCTCCTCACAATGATGACTCTCCACCAGTGGTTGCTTCCTCCATCTTGCTCCCAATTCAAGTCACGCGAGAGAAGTCAAACTGTGCTTTTGGAAATGCTGTGAACCTTCTCACTTATATCAACCACTTCAATACTGGATTGAAGCAAAAGATGATCACATTAGAGGCTGAAGCACAAGGGTGTCCTTTTGTTGAAATTCAGAAGTTGATGTGTCAATGTGGATATGATGTCAATGTACTTCCAAAAATCTCAACATTTACTGAACTGGAGTCTTTTGTCACCCAAATGGGTATTCCAATGTTGATTAATCTGGAACTGAAATTCCCTTTGATTACTTTGGGTCACGTGATTGGTATTTCACCATACAAGTCATCAGAGAACAGCCAAGTTGAGTATCACATCATTGATGGTGCTCATCCAAAAATGAAAGTGATGCACTTCAACAAAGAGAATATTGACTGGTGTTGTGGGACTCTGAAGCTTGGGAAGATTACTAAGGGGTTTGGTTTTGTGCCTGGGAGAAGAAGAGTATTAGAAATGCTCCGATGTAACTTGGGGTACCATATAGTGCCTGGGAAGGCTGTGTGTTTGACAAAGCATAACAGGAATATAGGAAAGTGGGATGACACACTGCCTCTCATTGATGAAAGTGTGTTAGCACTCAATGTGTGTGACAAGGAAAAGAGTGAGTATGTGAAAATCTGGAAGCAACTTATGGATGAACACAAGAAGCAGGCAAAGTAACATAAATCATATTTCTTTTAACAGCTTACTATTATAATTCCCATCAATAGCAATGCCCCCAAAGGCTAGTTGTCAAAATGTATGAGCATGCTTCTAAGAGGTCCCCCTCTTCTGCAGAATACTCCCACCATCCAGAATTTTGATACACTCTGATATCATCGTCAGGTTGGGAAGTATTTTCTTTAATTGTCATCGAGCCCAAGCACAGTACACTATTTCCGAATCGTCTGTGTCTATAACGATCTATCAGTTTCACAGTAATGTATCCATGCGTCCGACCCTCATCATCAGCTTCTGGTGCGTGAATTACAAAATCATCATGATGAAATCCGAACACATGGAGCCATCGATGGATGATTCTACATTCATTCTCAAAATTAGCGACGGTGTAGTCATGATCGATGTAATGCACCCAAAAATCCATCCCCGCAATCCCGAAAAAATTTTCTTCAATGTTCGTGTCGTAGAAATCAATATCAAAACGATCAATGCCACGCTCACGACTATGATAATGACTAACCTCTAGATCGAACCAGTACTCTTCTGCTGATACCTTACACCATATAATTCCTTCTCTCCATGTCATCGAGTTATAGGGAACAACACGATCGGATCTAAAAACCCATGCAAGCAATTTAAGGTATGGCCCCATTTCTCTCGAAAAAATCTTAAGGGATGCACTCCTCTCGATGAAGAGCAGCCGTCTCCATTCTGTGTTGTCCTCATGTCTGCACGCAGAATCCATAATTTCTAAGCGCCGGAGGTGTCGTCTATCGCCCCCATAATATATTTTTGCAATTCTGTGCCATATGGGGTCGGCAGTGTCAGGATCCTGGTTGATTATATCGTCCCATGGTTTGCAAGTCCGTGAAAGTAAATACACATCCCCCATCGTCGTTGCTGCAAACTCCATGATTCTGATTTGTATTTCCGATTCTACTGTGTTCTGCCAAAACGAATGCATGAAAGATGCATCACTGCGAGACATTGCATTGGAATCACTTGTCTGACACAATAAATTACCATTACTGAGGATGATAGCATTCTGGTCATCCATATTCCCTATATTGGGGATATATGTTCGTCTCTCACGCCGAGGGAAAGGCCCGCAGCGACAATGTACTTCCCTTCTGATAACCGGTTCCCCCTCATTGGCAGAAAGGTCCCACATCCAGTAATCTTGATACCTTATGTTATCAATGTCACATGGGGAAGTATCTTCTTTAATTGTCATAGAGCCCAAGCAGAGTACACGTCGTCCTCCAACTCTATAACGATCTGCCAACCTCACAACAATGTATCCGTGGTGAATTGCATTCGGGCTATAAGGTTCTGGCGGGTCAATTGAGAAATCATGATGATGAAATCCAAACACATGTAGCCATCGATGGATGAGTCTACATTCACTCTCGAAATTAGCAACAGTGTAGTCATGATCAAAGTAATGCACCTTAAAAGTCATGTCCTTGAAATTTTCTTCCATGCTCCCATCAGTGAAGGCAATTTCGAAGGAATCAATACCAGATGAACGTCTACGAAGACGATCAACACCAAGACGGTGCCAGTAATCAGCTGCTGGTACCTCTTTCTGTATGATTCCCTCTCTCCATGACATTGATGTGTAGGGGTCGACAGGCTCATCACTAAAAACCCATGTGAGCAACTTAAGGTATGGCCATACATCACCTAGGAAAAGCATTGGACTCCGATCAATGAAGAGCAGTCGTCTCCATTCTGTGTTGTCCGCATGTCGGCAAGCAGAATCCATAATTTCTAAGCGCCGGAGGTGTCGTCTATCGCCCTCCTCGACCCCGTAATATTCCTTTGCAATTCTGTGCCATATGGGGTTTGCCGTGTGCGGGTCATGGTTGAGTATATCGTCCCATTTTTTGCAAGTTTGTGAAAGAAGATACACTTCCCCATCGTCATTGCTGCAAACTCCATTATTCTGATCTGTAGGTCCGATTCTACCGTGTTTTGCCAAAACGAATGCATGAAGGATGGGTCGCTGCACGCCGTTGCGGTGGAATCCGTTTTCAGACACAAAGCCTTGCTGTTGCTTGACTTGATTCGTTTCCTGTGACAGTGCAAGTAATATGAGGGTAAGCGGATGGTGTCCGAAGGAAATCATTCTTGAAGAACCGTCAGGGGTCAACTCACTGGAACGCCGGCTTTGTCTGATACTGGCGAAGGCCCCCCTGGCTCATGGGGGGCATTGACACAGGACGCACGGGACGAAGTCCCTCCCTTGCGTCCTGTGTCAAATCCTCCCCCGAGCGATAGTCATCCATTGCGGATGTGTTCTTTTTTGTCCGAGCTGCGGTTGACGCGGTCACATTCATATCATCCGTCGCATCCTCGCTGACATTACGTTCTTCTTCGCGAACGGGTACCGTTCGTCCAGTGTTGCTGCTAGCAGTTCCGTTCTCTGACATTGTGGATGGGGGAAGGGGAAGTCGAAGGCAGGTGTGGAGAATGTGGCAATCTGGATTTTATGAGAATGGGCATGACTGCCATACAAATTTACCTGTAAGTCAAAAATCGTTTACAGGTTACAAACCTGAGCCAATACAAAGCATTAAAGGTATCTACACAAGGTACTATAATATTCATTATGACAGTATTACACAAAACAACTGAAGAATTAATTACTTCATTAGTAGGACATTTTTGAGTGGTAAAGGCAACCTTAATTTTCCCAAATCATCTCTCACCCTCCAGCTGCGACAAACCATGGTCCTCAACAAAGCATTAGTTGTTTCCTTATCTCTCAACAGTATGAAAAAATCTTCACAGTCTTGCAATAGTTCGTCTCTGTTTGCATACACATTGTGATGATTGATTTGTGTCCTGGTCTCTGAATACCAAAGATTACATTTCCAGCTACCTTTGTTGTCATCAAAAATCAGTGGATGCACACCAATTCCTCTGGCCCGTGATTCTTCAAAGCATATGAAGAGATGGCCTTTTTTTGTCAATCACCCCTGAAACAATGTCTTCCTCTGCAAGGATGTCTTCCACCTTGGAGTGCTTCAGACCTTTGTTGTAAATCCTTACATGACTAGTCCGTGAATATTTCTTTGCCTTTGAGAAAGGATTGTCTGTGTTCAAATGATCGAACACTTTCGTCCTCAACATTTTAGTCAGAATGGTTTTGAGATATTGCTCATTGTGCTTCATGGTGGATATCTCCCTCTTTACATTTTGAATATAACTCTCATTGTCACCCTCCCAGCAATGTCTCATGCTTCCAGAATGCTCAATCATTTCGGCTATGTTCAAAAGACTTAAGAAATTAGCCTTGCTGACATAGAAAGGATTGGTGGTTTTGGGGGAGGTTTTCTCTGATTTGTTGTCATCAACCCTTCTATTCTCCCCACGGTTTTTTGTTGTTGTACCCTCATTAGTCGATTCATTCGTGGGATTCCTTTTTCCAAGAATCCATAATCTTCTGCAAGATGATAGAAACAATCTTACCAACACATGGATTGTCTTTGAAGGAACCTTTTCTTCTGCAAAAATATGAGAAATGAAACAAAACCAAGTCACTCTCATGCTTCGAAACGCAAGGACCATTTGTTTGTCCAGCTTGCTAGTAATGTCCCCCTGGTCCAAAGGAGCAAAATGATACAGTGAAACCCTTGTAAATGCCAAGTAATGATCAGATTGCCAATTGGCAGTGCCAATGTTTTTCTTCTCCTTATCTGAAAATTTCATGGCAAGACACCACACCAGGTAGACTGAATTAATCGTCTCCTGACTCCTTTGCATGGAATTGAACAGTTTGTACCACGCTTCATTCTGGCTATGGTCCCTTCTATTTGCTAATATAGAAGTTAAACCAATCAGAGATTTCTCAATACCAAGGAAGCACATATGCATGGGCATGGTCTGGAAGCTATGCATTTCCACATTAATTGTTGCATAATTTCTCAGGATAGAGGGCAATGCCAAAGATTCAGTCACATCTTTTCCATCAAGAATATCTTGAGATAATGCTGGAATGAGCTGAGATGAAAAACCAACTGCTTTGAGGTATGCCTTGATCACTTTCCCTTTTTCAGTTTTTGAAGAGTTACTGGAATGAGACCAATCTTGGAGGGATAGAATAGAATTAAAGATCATCCCAAAAGATAGCTCCACTGCAGGGTAATTTTCGATTGGACTTCGAAAAGATTCTGGTGGAATAGGGTATATTTTGGGCTTTGTCACTCCACGAATCCACCAATCAAGGCATCTTTGGCAACAGGTCTCTTTAATCGTATAGACTGACGGTAGTGTGAGAATATACTCAATGTTTTGTAGATGACATGATTGGCATGAGGGGACCAGACTATCATCAAACAAACAGGAATGTCTCCATCTGTGAGTGAATGTCCCATTCAATGTTGTACAGGTATTGGAGCACCTTTCTGGAAGATCGTTGCTAATCATTTCCAGAAACACCATTGTAGGATAGACCCGATTTTCCTTGCCACCCCAATATCTCATTGTAGAAGACTGAAGCTCTCTCAACTCCCTTAACAGCTGTATCAGGATATCATCGTGGCTTTTCTTCTTGAAGCACAGTGCAAATGGTACTGTATGGCGATTGGTGTTTTGATAGTGGGGCGCAAGGACTGTTAATGTGAATATCTGCAGACTGTTGTATTCATTTTTTGCTTTGATTTGATGTGCCTCAAATCCATCCGACCAAACTCTCACAAGGATGATTCGGGTGTCCTTTGAAATGTCAGTCATTGTTGAAACATTATGATGAAGATCCTGCAGAAATTTTGTTTCATAGTTGCCTGATTTATCAACCCAGTCATCTTTGTGCCCAGCACGAAAAAACATAATATCTATCCCCATTGCAAGAAGATGATTCACAATTTCATTTGCTGGAATGTAAGCAGCCTTGTGAGCAATGCTAACCGTGGGAATTGGTAGATTATTGACAATGGAATTATGCCCATCTGTATAGACAGCTCGAACTGTGCTATGTTTCACTGGTGCAGACAGGTTGTTGAGAGTACGTTTATCTAAATCTGAATGCCACTCTGTTTGAACACTATGATTGATCTCATCTAATATCAGTTGTGTTTGATCTTGATTGGTTAGCAATCCATGTGATTTGAGAACTTTCACTATGGAGTTGCGATAGGCATTTTCCATCAATTCCCTTTCTTTTGGATGATATGTCTGTGATCTGTACTAAGATGCATCATCATAGTTGTTATGTCAATTGATTTGGTTGAAGGGAGTCCGTAGTGAATGGCTGCAATGTGAAGATGAAAAAACATTTCCTTCACTGTTAGCGATGAAAAATCATTACTGATTTTTGGGTCAATAACAGAATTGAAGACCAATCCTCTTAATCCGTCCCCCTGATTCTTGTGATCTCGAATAAAAACCTAGAACTAGTGTTTGGCCATTCGTTCTGGTTTCCAAGAATGTCGATGGGATTGACATAGTCAGGACGAAAGCACCCTGCTCCGATTCCAGGATCACTCCTCTCACAGTCGATCTCAGGATCCATATCAATATCAACTTGAGGATTGCAATGTTGATCTAAAGCCGAATCAAAAGGATTCACATCATCAAAACCAACTGCATAATCATGAATGCTAGCATTGCATTCGCTAGCCACGCTTTCTATGGATGTCGACCTGTGCGCTATGTTCTTGTTTTGATTGTTGTGTTCATAATGAGGGCTATCTTCTGTTGTCTTCTCTGTGGCTTCATTTTCGTTTTTGACTCTCTCTGTACATTTCTTTTGAGAACAGCTCTTTTTCGATTTGTTTGCATTGACTTCAACACATTTGCATCCTCTATCTAGTAGCCTTCCCAATGTATGTGAACTCTGACCTCCGCAAGACAAGCAAAAGAAGAGTCCCTTTCCACAATTTCCAATCGACAATGGACAGGGGAGTGATGGACTAAGACGATTTCATATTTAACTCGGGCAGAAGAGAAACATGGAGTCCCGTCAATACAAAATATTGATACCTTACAAGAAGGACACTGGATATCTTTCTTCTTGTGCCAAGCTTTCAACAGATGTTGTATTCCTGAGTTGTCCTGCTGAAGATCGTCCATTTGCCACACTATATATTTTGTTAATGCATGATTGAGTGCTTTGCCATGTGGCAGGCTCCCCTTTATATATGGCTGCTTGATATTTGTATTGTAGAATTTAATGAAATCGAGTGGTTCACAATTATAGCATCTAAAGGCATATTTTATGAGAAAGATAATCTACCTTTAGACGCTCGTGTTAGTAAAATTGTAAGTGGTCGCCCAAGAGATAAATTGTTCCAAGGTTCTTGCTAACATGTAAGTAAAAATGAGAAAGAATCACCTACTCCGCCCACGGAGGGCGACCGTTGAGTGCTGTTAGCTAATCAGTAAGAAATTTTTTTGCTAACCATTTAGCTAACAGAATCCTGCATCTTGCTAACAATTCGTTTGCAGTGAAAAAAACCCCAAAAAAAAAAGTCCTACTGGATTCAGGGTCTGATGCAGTCCTTTAATTCCTACCAAAAGGAAAAGACAAACCCTTTCCCTACCTGACTAGGCAGGTGCCACAGTCTTGGCATACATCTAATGGGAGCTTCCACACAACTGGATGGGGAAAGATCAGAGTAAAATTCTTTGAGACTCTACAAGCAAGGAGTATTATCTACAACCGGATGTTGTGGAATACGACAAGAATAACATGACCAAACCAGGGTTTGACCTCATTCTTGGTAGTAATACCTTGAAAGAGTTAGGAATTGTCCTAGACTTTTGGACAAAAAATCACACTGGATGACATCTCACTGCCAATGAGAGACATCAATAAACTAAAAACAAGAGTAATAGTCAAAAGGGATTAGACAATGAATATCAGCATCTACCAATACACATCCAAAGAACCCCAGAGTATGCTCGAGGCAACAAAACGCCTCATACACATCCTAGACACTAAATATGAAAAAGCAGATCTTAGGGCAACTGTCAAAGACAACTGCACACACCTAAGTAACACAGAACAATAAAGTTACTGGAGCTTTTGCAAGAATTTGAGGAGCTATTTAAGAGGACACTAGGTGACTGGGATTGTAAGCCAGTCTCCCTCCAGTTAAAGAAGGAGCACAGCAATAAGCAATATCATGGCCGGCCATTTCCAATACCCAAGACACATGTAGAAACAACCAAGAGGGAGGTACAGAGACTATGTGACTTAGGGGTACTCAAATGGCAAGACGATTCCAAATGAGCCTTGCCAACATTCATAATACCAAAGAAAGCGAAAAAGGTACAGGTTGTCGGCAATTTTAGGGAAGTAAATAAACAAGTAGTGAGAAAACCGTTTCCCATTCCCAAAATTAGCACCGTTCTACAAAATCTAAAGGCTTAACATATCCCACCTCCATTGGTTTAAACATGGGCTATTATACCATTAGATTGGATCCAGATGTGACCAAAATATGCACCATTATCTTTCCGTGGGGTAAGTACTCATACCTACAGCTACCAATGGGTGTTGCATGTTCTCTTGACATCTTCCAATCTAAGATGTCTGAGCTAATGGCAACCCCTGAGTTATTTGTCCAAACTTACCTTGATAACATATTTTGCATCAGCACGGGTAGCCTGGAAGACCAGTTTACGGAATTAAGAAGGGTTTTTGTCAGGTTGTGAGATGCAGGCTTGACAGTGAATGCACGCAAGTCCTCTTTCTGTGCTGCGGAGACAGAATACCTAGGATATGTCTTATCCAGAGATGGTATAAAGTTACAACCAAAGAAGGTACAGGCAATCTTCCCATTGACACAGCCACAAAATGTCAAACAGCTCCATAGATTCCTGGACATGGTCCAGTGCTACAGAGACATTTGGGCAAGACACAGTGAAATACTTGCACCACTAACCAACTTGGTTGGTGAATGTGGACTTACCAAAGTCAAAAAGGCTAACAAAACCAAGAAGAAGCCTTGGCATTGGGACAGTGTCCAGCAGCCAGCATTCGACACCGTAAATACAACAATTGCTTGCGATGTTAACTTGGCCTACCCTATGATACAGATAGCTCAAAATTTCAATTGGGCACTGTGATTACTTAAAACAACAGGCCGTTTGTTTTTCTTTTCAGTAGAAAACTGAGTCTGATGCAGCAAAAATATAGTGTGCTGGCCATAGTAGAAAGACTGAAATAGTTCAAAGGCATGCTTTCGGGATAACAAATTACGGTCTACACTGATCACAAAAACCTAATGCAGGATGCTCTAGGTCTGACCTCTGATCGAGTGTACAACTGGAGATTACTCTTAGAAGAGTATGGCCTCACCATCATGTTCATCAAAGGCAATCACAATGCAGTTGCAGATGCCATCTCACGACTGGACTATGGACCCGTCACAAATGACAGGTCAACATGGATGACTTTCGCACAATGCTGGTATTACCACAACTCAGCACAAGAAAATGAAGCATCCCCAGCCAACACCAAGGAATCCATAAACCTGGTGTTTGCAAATCGAAACAACGAAGACTCTATCTATCTGTTAGGCCAAAATCCAGGGAAAGTGAGTTCTGAGGGAATCTCAAAAATGTCAGTTCACTGGACTGCAGAATCCAGGGAATCGTTTTTTAACTGGATCTTGCATTCATCCCATGGAAGGCACCATTGCAATTCCTATGGAATAGCCGAATTTTTGGGGTTTTCTTAGAAATCGGATGTATCTACCTCATTTTCCTCAGTTGGAGAAATAATACCGGCACACATTGGTCCAAGATTGGAAGTAATTCTGTTCTGTCAAGATGTGCCAACTAAATCCCACCCATTAATTACAATTTGCAGGGAATTGTAATCTAACACATTCAATGAACAGCATACCGATTCCCAAGGAATCGCAAAGACCCGTGAATCCAAAATATACTCTCATATAGGAATAGGTACTTTAATACTCTATTCAACCCAATTGGTTGAAAATACCAAAGTACTCTGTAAGGATGGCAAAATAGTAATTCCAAAAAGCCTCCAACACCGTGAGGTAGCTTGGTCCCACCACTACATACAGCACCCCGGACTATGCTGAGCATCGCAAGATGCATCAATCATTATGTTAATTAGGTGATAACTAATTTATGAGATCTATTTTGTAGACAATAAGTCCTTTGTATTGACGACGCATTTGGGTAGCTCTTAGATTGGGCCTTTTGGGGCTAAGGACCTGAGAGTATACTTACGTGCTACTCAAATACTGACAAGTATGTACATGATAGCACATGGAGAGAATGATGGGTGTTTTGACTGGTTTTGGCTAGTATAGCACACCCTTGCAGTGGAAGAACCCATTAGATGTTCGATATGGTTGGATTATGCGGCACAAGCATGTGGGGTATGGGTAGAGAGTGGGGTTGTGATTTTTTAAGATGCCATGTACCTTGTGCTATAGGTCGAGAAGTTTTGTAGGTTGGGTAAGGTAAATGGAATGGAACAAAATTGATTGATAATGAATGACAGGATGACCTAAGCCGGACAAAGTTGAAAAGTAGTTGTAGGTAAAGAAGTAGAAACAGGTATTCCAGCTGATTGGAAATTATTTTTATAAGCTATTTAATTGGGTGAGAATGAGGACTGTAAACTACCAGTCCTCATGCTTTTAACATGACATTTTCATGGTAAATCGAATTGTGTCACAATTGACTATTTGTGAAGTTTTAACTGTGAAAACTTATCTGTAACATCAAGTATTTTTATGGGGGAAGACTTGTTGTGATGTGAAGTATTTTATTGGGAAGTACTTCTTGTGATGTGAGTTTTTCTGTGAAAAACGATTCATGTCTTCTCGATACAACACTTTGTGTGAAGTGAAGTGTTTATACTTCCTTTGTTGTGAAAGTTTATTGATTTGGGCTAATTAGGTCCTGTTTTTGGGTCTAAAAGCCTGGGGAGCTACCTTGGCTCATGTCACTTGCCCCCACGAATGGAGCGCACACAAAAATATGGAACCTCCTGAGGAAAAGAAATAACCTCTGGTAGGAAAAAAAGATGGTGTAGCATATGACAAAGCTTAAGTTTTATGTGGAGAGAGGGAATAACATACAGAGGTTATTTTATTCAAAATAGGGTGTAACTCTCCTGATCTTCAATCTCTCAGATTTAATTCCACGTTGAACCCATGTGGTGCCATTCGTATGAATTGACGTGATGGTCCAAGGATCACTTTCATACCGGCTTTCTGTTTTGCGGAGGATACCATCTTTTCACAGCAGTACTTTGTCACCAGGTTGGTAGTCCCAGTCTTTGCGGGAGGCATTTTCCCATCTTGTGTTGTTATCTGTTTGCTTTTGTCTGTATTCCCCTATTTTTTACCAGTCAGCAATGTAGGGGACGTCAAACAACATGTCCCTTCCAAAGATAGCTGCTCTTGGTGAGGTTTTTAGTACTGTGTGATAGGTAGAGCGAATGGCCCATGCGGCGTTTGTGAGAAAGTCAGCAATGTCACTCTCGCTGACTGTATCGGCCATATCTAAGTCAGGTGTTCGGAGTATTGCCATGATTGTTTGATGCACCAGCTCGAGTGTTGTGTTTGCTTGTGGGTTTCTGACACTGGTGGGCTTACGCTTCAGACCATATGAATCACAGAGGGTCTCGAAGTGAAGTTTGAATTCACTTCCGTTGTCGTAGATAATGTATTGTCTACGTGGGTAACGCCTAAACCAGGTCTTGTTCAATATATTACCTACTGTTGCTGACGTCTTGTCAAAGTAGGGTTGTTTGGTTTGGACATGTGGTCTTTGCTCCTTTGCCCCTTTGTACCTGTGGGAATATCAAGCTCCTGGAGCTGTGATACCGGCAACTCTACAATTTTGAACCAGCTTGTTGTGGGATTGATCATTGTGACGCACATGAAGTTAATTTGTGTCTTGTCCTTGCCCTTGAGGGTGTACGGTCCTATGAGGTCCACACATAATGCCTCCAATGGGTTGGTGATTGCAAGTTTTGTTGGCAGTTTCCCATATTTTAATTGCCTGCTCTTGTTCACCTGGCAACTGTGACACTTTTTGACATGTGATTGGACTGTCGTTCATAGACCTTTTGAATACATTGAAATGCGAAGAGTTTCTTCGAGACGCTTGGTCCCGGGGTGCTGTAGGTAGTAGTGAAACCAAGCTAAGGCATGGTGTTGGAGGCTTTTTGGAATAACCATTTTGCCGTCCTTACAGAGTACTTCAATGTTCCCCACTAAGTGAGTTGAGTAGCCTTTGTTTAAAAGGCTTTGTCTTCTTGTTGTGTCTCCTCTATCTCTCTGGTTGTGAGTGGATAGATGGAGTCCTCTTCATTTTAATTCACAAACACCTGGTTCATGGATTCCGCAGTGGTTGCTAGGGATGATTTTGGTTGTGCCGTGTTATGATAGCACCAGCATTGGGCAAAAGTCATCCAGGTTGACCTGTCATTTGTGACGGGTCCATAGTCCAGTCGTGAGATGGCATCTGCAACTGTATTGTGGATGCCCTTGATGTACACAACGGTGGGGCCATACTCTTCTAAGAGTAATCTCCAGTTGTACACTTAATCAGAGGTCAAACCTAGAGCATACTGCATTAGGTTTTTGTGATCAGTGTAGACCGTAATTTGTTATCCCGAAAGCATGCCTTTGAACTCTTTCAGTGTTTCTACTATGGCCAGTAGTTCATTATTCGGTCACAGTATATTTTTGCTGCGCCTGACTCAGTTTTCTACTGACGAATGTCAGTGGCCTGTTGTTTTGAGTAATTTTGGCGCCCAATTGAAATTTGGAGCTATCCGTGTAGATCTCAAATCCCTGCGAGTAGTCAGGGTAGGCCAAGGTAACATCGCAAGCAATTGTTGCCTTAACAGTGTTGAATGCTTGCTGGTGGATGTTGTCCCAATGCCACGGCTTTTTCTTAGTTTTGTTAGCCCTTGTGACTTTGGTATGTTCACACTCACCAACCCAGTCGGTTAGTCTTGCCCAAATGTCTCTGTAGTACTGGACCATGCCCAGAAACCTATGGAGTTGTTTAACATTTTGTGGCGGTGTTAATGCAAGGATTGCCTGTACCTTCTTTGGTTGTGGCTTTATTCCATCTCTGGATAAGACATATCCTAGGTATTCTGTCTCCGCAGCACAGAAAGATGACTTGCGTGCATTCACTGTCAAGCCTGCATCTCGCAACCTGATGAAAACCCGTCTTAGTTTCTTAAACTGGTCTTCCAGGCTACCCTTGCTGATGCATAATAAGTCATCAAGGTAAGTTTGGACAAATAACTCAAGGGTTGCCAGTAGCTCAGACATCTTAGATTGGAAGATGTCGGGAGAACATGCCACACCCATTGGTAGCTGTAGGTAAGAGCCCCACGGAAAGATAATGGTGCATATTTTGGACGCATCTGGATCCAATCTAATGGTGTAATAGCCCATGTTGATATCAAGGGCTGTGGCATATGTAAAGCCTTCCAGTTTTGTAGAACAGTGCTAATTTTGGGAATAGGAAACGGTTTCCTCACTACACGTTTATGTTGGATCCCGCTGGGGCACCGTCCCAGTTCTAGAACTGGACGAAAAAATTTGTCCAGTTCTGGTCTGGATGTTTTTCTCCCCGTTGTGGCACCTTGCCTGAAGGGGGCGCCCAGTTCTAGAACTGGACTTCCCAGTTCTAGAACTGGACTTCCCAGTTCTAGAACTGGGACCGCTATATAACTCCAGTTCTAGAACTGGGTGCCCAGTTCTAGAACTGGGAGATTTGATCCAACCCCCATTGTGGCACCAACCCCATTGGGGCACCAGTGCCTTAATGGTGACAATGAATTCGTCCCTATTTAGGCACTGGTGCCTAAATGGGTCTTTCAAGCATTCCCCTAATTGGCACTACTATTATACTTAGTAGAGTTAGTGCTCCAATGGGGAATGAGCCGTCCCTAACTACTGTACCTCAGAAAATTGGAGATAGTAGTTAGCCTTAGCTCAGACGATATTTGTCCCCGTTGGGGAACTGGAAAAAAAATTCAATGCATAAAGCCACAACAGGGAGAAAAACGTCCAGTTCCAGAATTGACGAAATTTTTCGTCCAGTTCTAGAACTGGGACAGTGCCCTAACGGGATCCAACATTTATTTACTTCCCAAAAATCGCTGACAACCCGTACTGTGTTGTCTTTCTTTGGTATAATGAATGTTGGCGAAGCCCATTCAGAATTGTCTTGCCATTTGAGTACCCCTAAGTCACATAGCCTCTGTACCTCCCTCTTGGTTGTTTCTACATGCTTCTTGGGTATTGGAAATGGCCCGCCATGGTATGGCTGTGCTCCTTCCTTTAACTGGAGGGAGATTGGCTCACAATCCCAGTCACCTAATTTCCCGCTGAATAGCTCCTCAAATTCTTGTAGGAGCTCCAGAAACTTTGTTTGTTCTGGGTCACTTAGGTGTGTGCAGTTGTCTTTGACAATTGCTCTGAGATCTGTTTTTTTCATATTTAGTGTCTAGTATGTGTTTAAGGTGTTTTGTTGCCTCGAGCGTACTCTGGGGTTCTTTGGACGTGTATTGCTAGATGCTGTTATTCATTGTCCAAGCCTGTTCAACTGTCCCTCTTGTTTTTAGTTAATTGATGTCTCTCATTGGCAGTGAGATGTCATCCAGTGTGATTTCTTTTGTCCAAAAGTCTAGGACAATTCCTAACTCTTTCAAGGTATTACTACCAAGAATGAGGTCAAACCCTGGTTTGGCCATGCTATTCTCTTTGTATTCCACAACATTGGGTTGTAGAAAATACTCCTTGCTATTGGAGGAAGCTCCCATTTCTCATATGCCAAGACTTTGGCACCTGCCTAGTCAGGTAGGGAAAGGGTTTGTCTTTTCCTTTTGGTAGGAAAATAAGGTCTCTATCAGACCCAGATTCCAGTAGGACTTTGATTTTGTTACTGGGGTAACTCCTCAGAGGTTGTTTTTATGCTCTGGAGGATTGACTTTCAGTCGCTGGTTCCATTATTGTTAATAGTGCCGTAACACCAAAGCGGTCCTTGGTGTGGGGTGCAACCACTTGTCTTGGTTGATTGAGACTGTAGTTTGCACTGGGAGTCCTTATACTGTCCTCAGTAGCTTTTATTTCATTACTGACATTGTTTTTGTCAGAAGATATTTTTGAAATGTTTGAGGTCATAGTCTCTAAATTGTCTTGAATTTTTAATTCAGAATTTTTTGTTTTGGAACAAGATTTTTTTTGACGTCCTCTCTTTGGTGACAGTCAATTTAATTTTTTTACATTTATTAGTTTGGATAACTTTACTTGGACTGGGGGTAGTGTAACTGTCAACTGCAGTATTTAATTAACGTTTCTTATGCACATGTAATTCCCCAGTGCTATCTGGCCCACGCCTTCAAGAACTTTTGTTGGAGTCGCTATCGCTTACCGAGTCATTGGCACAGCATTTCTTGTGTTTGCCAGACTTCTTGTGGAGTGCTTTCTTGAACTTGGCCCAGACTGTCTGGGCAAAGTTTGCACCCTCCAGTTTCCTTTCTTTGGAATGGGGCTTACCTGCACCCGCAGTCTTCTTGATCAGAGTACTGTTTTTGTTATAATGGCGGCAGTCACGGGTGTTGTGACTTTTGTGCGGCCCCCCATGCTGCTTGCATAGCACACAGTGCTTATCAGTCCAGCCCACTTTCTTGGGTTTCTTGGGGATGCGGGAGTTCATTGACTCCATCTTGCGCTTCTGATCAGCCCCCTTTGCTTTGGTCGTGCTGGAAGGCTTCACATCGAGTTGCGCACTATTCTTGATATTCTCTAGGACCAAGAGAAGGGCCCTAGTGCTGACCAGACTGGTATTCTCAGTCAAATTGTACTGGGTCTGTCACTTGGCCACTCACATGCGGAACAAGTGAGTTATGATGTCATCGTCATCTAAGGGCAATACCTTCTTAGTGGCCTGATTTGCCTTCGGGCTGTAATACAGGCATGGCAACATCCCGAGGAAGCTATTGAGCTATTCTACTTGGACAAAAACTGACGTATCGAGACCCTGTTGGGCTTCTTCAACATGTTAGTTATGTACTACTTGAGGGCCTCACCCGGGTCATGACGGAACACCTGCAACAGGTAAAATGTGATGCACTCGTGAAACGAGTCCCAAGTCTTGGTGGGAGTCTCCATGTGTGTGACTCCTTTAATGTCTTCCCAAGGAGCGCGAGTCACTTGGGCCTTGATGATTTTCTCCCAGGGCTGTCGGGCCTTGTCGGAGAGGAGGTTTCCATATAGCTCGAAGGGATTCGCTCCCACTGTTGTGATGGCAAACTTTGCGGCTTCTAGAGCCTTTAGGGCCTTGTCGTAAAAGGCCTTTGCTTCAGCTGGGTCGGTGGTAGTACCGGGTGAATCCCTTTTATTGCCCATCTTCTTTTTCTTGGAGTTGTGCAATTGCGCGTACTCCCCCTTTGCAATCTCAGCATCAAGTTTAGCTGTCTCAACAGCCCTTTCTGCCTCGGCAAAGCTCGTGTCAAGCCCCATTTGCTTGCACGCGTGAATTGCGGAGCGTACATGCAGTAACAACTGCTCGGGAGTCCCCAACACCCATACTGCCACCTTTAACTCATTCCCCGTGTTGGGATGAGTCAACTTGAACTAGGTGGTCATATTACTCTTCTCGAGGGCATCCTGCACAGGATCCTGCTCGGGAATGTAATGTAGGCGGGAATTCTTTCCTCCAATACCACGTTCACGCTCAATCAACTTGAGCCCTTCGGGAAATGCCTGCACGGAGGACATGGCTTGTAGCTTCTCTCCTAGACTAGTTCCTAAAAAACGTTTCTTGTAGGAACTCCTTCGAGGGCTGAGGAAGAAGTCGTTTGCACGGTGGTGCACGATGAAGGTAGTACCCTGATTTGGTAAAAATTTGTTTTTCTCGACCGCATGTGGGTCATCGGGAGAGCCTTCTTGTGTGGTAGTGCGATAAACTTACTGAGTTCAGCTATCGTACAATAGTGACCTAAGCTGGTAGTGGTTGAAAAGTAGTTGTAGGTAAAGAAGTAGAAACAGGTATTCCAGCTGATTGGAAATTATTTTTATAAGCTATTTAATTGGGTGAGAATGAGGACTGTAAACTATCAGTCCTCATTCTTTTAACATGAAATTTTCATGGTAAATTGAATTGTGTCACAATTGACTATTTGGGAAGTTTTAACTGTGAAAACTTATCTGTAACATCAAGTATTTTTATGGGGGAAGACTTGTTGTGATGTGAAGTACTTTATTGGGAAGTACTTCTTGTGATGTGAAGTGTTTTTCTGTGAAAAACGATTCATGTCTTCGCAATACAACACTTTGTATGAAGTGAAGTGTTTATACTTCCTTTGTTGTGAAAGTTTATTGATTTGGGCTAATTAGGTCCTGTTTTTGGGTCTAAAAGCCTGGGGAGCTACCTTGGCTCGCGTCATGGGATGATGCTTTGTGATGTAGTCTGCTAAGTTAGTTGTACCAGCATGCCAATATATGTGTGAAACTGTTTTTTGTTTTTCACGACAACGGAGCCAATGGAAACACATATCCATTGCTTTGGTGTTGGGGTTGAATGATGTTGGTAACCACACCAATAGCTGTGGAGTTGTTGATTTGTATGGGAGTTGGTGGTTGTGGATGTCCCAGTTCGTTAAGGAGGTGTCGTTGTGGTATGACTTCCCTTGCATTGATGTACAGAGCACCTAGTTCTGCTTTGGCAGCTGAAGACATGACAGGTTTGATGATTTGTGCAAGGATTAACATGGCACCGTTGTTGCGAGGGGATGGATCGTTTTCAGAAAGGAAAATATGTCCCCCAGCCCTGCTGTGTGCTTTTGTTTCAGAAAGGTAGAATGCATCACTGTGGACAGCAAGGATCATGTTGCTGGTGCGATAAGTTATCATGGCATCTGGATGAGTCATGGCGTAGTCAAGGAAATGGTGGATTTTCAGCAAGGTATTTTGAGTTGGTACCGATTGTTGAGTGTCAAGGGATCCAAGTGCAGGTAGCATGGTACAGTCGACTACACCGCATAGTACAGGAATACCCCTATGACCTCTTGGACAAAGGTATTGTCAGTTTTGTTGAGTAATGCTGAGTTGTCTTCCATCTTGACAAATTGTTGTTTGGCTCCAAAGGTGCGGACCGTATGGGGATATGGTTGGTGTTGTGGTTTGGTGGGAGCAGGATGGTGGAAGCGGTGGCCAGCTCTTTGACAGTAGCCTGGCATGGAGAGATGAACTTGCCGGAGGGCATAATCCCATGTGATTGTGAGACCAAGGTCACCTTTCCAGTCTTGTGATGTTTGGTAGTGTTCATTGAGTGTTTGAAGTAGATGATGTGCATGTTTGATGCCGACATATTTTACTCCAAAATCGTTGACACAGAGGGTGAAGGAGATAGGGCGCCAGTCATGTTTCCAGAAACCTGGTGTGATGGTGCTTTGTGCTTTGTCAGTAGCCTTTGATGGCGAACAATTTCTCAACTAGTTGTTTGTGCGATGATTCCTGCTTGTAGGAGACCATACATACCTTTTTGGATCAGGGCATAGACATATCCATCGGTGGTGGTGAGTTTGTCAATCTTGTAGACTGCAATGATGTGCTCCGGTATGTCCAACACCTTGAGGCGCATGTACTTGGGGCGAACCATTGGTGTGTTGAGGTAGAAGTCTTTGATGTCCATCGTCACGAATCCGTCACCTTTGGTGGAGATGACACTGTTGAGGAGAACCTATTGGTGGTCAGCATGTCAGCTGTGGGTGTGCTGCAATTGCCAGGGTAAGTAATTCTGTTGCTGCCAACCATAAACAGATGCGATATGGGTCATTTTTCTCAGGTCAGTAGTTTGCACAGATTCTTCCATACGTGACGTCGTTTTGGCGGTCAGGAGGTATTTGGTTGGGTGCAATGAAGACTATGGTGTTGGTGTCCTGCACGGTGCTGGGATGCCTCGGACAAGGCGGCCGAGTTCTTTACCATAGGCGTTCTTCCATATTGTGCAGTATTTTGGGTTTTTAATGAGGTGACAATATTCCAGGAGTACCCCGGTGTCTGTGTCAAGGATGGCTGAGAGTACGTCACGGGGAAAACGCCCGGTTGCAGCGTGATTTGGTGTGATATGTGACCTGGTGTTGTGCAGGAGATGTAGGATGGTTTCTTGTGTGATTGATTGGACTCGGCTGTGCGTGTTATATGCCGGGGCGGAGGGTATTGTTGACACCCTTGGATGTGGTGTCGTGGTTTGAAGTGGTGTCACCCTTGGAGGTGACTGGAACACTGGTAGAGGGGTGGTAACGGACTCATCATTGCTTGTACTGGAGTTGCTGTCATAGTCTGACACTAATGGCAGTGTGGAGGGGTGGGGTGAAGATGTTGTGCTCCGGGCTCTGGGTGTGTTTTGATGCGGATGTGGAGGGATTTGTTGGTTGGATGTGAGAAGTGCCATGAACTTTGTTGTTTGGGCGAGGAGTTCTTGTTGTTGGGCTTCGAGTTGCTTGAGGCCATGGTCTTGTGTGGTGGTGAGTGCAGCGGCGTGCTCCTGGGTGTGCTCGAGAGCACTTTTGAGACTGTTTGTGTACTCGAGGATGGTTTGGTGGTCATTAGGTGAGAGAGTTCCAAGGGAGGTGGTGCCAATGCTGCCGGTACTGACTAAATTGTGTGCACTCTTGTACCTGCCAGTGCGTGCTTTGCGCTCTGCATTAATCTTTTCCTTGCTTTTGTACAGAGTGACAAAACGAGGCTTGGCGGAGTCTCATGTTTTGTCAGTGGAGGGCTTGAGTTCCCATGCCTGCATTTCTTTGTCGTCGAACATGTCAGATGAGTACATGCTTTTGACTTAGTGTTGGACTTTGGTGGTGTCAGGAGCAGGTATGCCAGTGTCTTGGCATAGCTTTTGTTGCTTGTCAAGTTCACGAGCAAACTTGGTGATGTGGGTTGAGAGATCCCATTGGACATGGAAGGTGGCAGCCGCCTGTTTTTCTTGAGTTTGGTCATGATGCACTATTTGGTGCGCAGGTGCTCAAGGATTGACTTGATGTTTTGGGCTCCACAGCTGATGTAGTCGTCGTCGTATTCTTTGACATATGCGGTTTTGACTGCTTCGCGGACAATTCTGTCGATGATGATGGTGGCGACGCTCTCCTGTTTCCAGAACTCTTGGCATTGGAGATTGTGATCTGCCATGATGCGTGTTTGGTGTGTGAGAGTTGTGTTGTTTGCAAGGTTTGCCGGGATGGTGGGAGGTAGGATGAGGCACATTATGGTGAGAGTGAGGACATTAGTTACCGTTTGGTACTCTGTGTCATGTAGCATGAGTGCAAGATGGCCATGTAGCCTGCCCCAGCTTGTCGTTTTGATGACTGCAGCGATCTTGGCAATTTGTTGCTTCAAGATGTTCACGGTGGAATTTGATGGTTGGCCAATGATTTTGTCAATTGGCATGGGTGCGACAATGGTTTGAACTGCTTTGCTGACGGCGGCTTCGTTGGCAGTGGGCAATGACATGTTGGTGGTACATGCATGAAAACAGGTTGGTTGATTGTTGGGTGGAGGTAGAAAATGGGAGGTTAGGTTTTTAATTGGTGAAAATTTTAGTTATCACTGCTGAGCATAGCAAGATGCATCAATCATAGTTAATTAGGTGATAAATAACTTATGAGAGCTATTTTATGTCGTCAATACAGTCCTGTGTACTGATGACGCATTTGGGTGGCTCTTAGACTGGGCCTTTTTGGGCTAAGGACCTGGGAGTATACTTACTTGCTACTCATAAGTATGTACATGATAGCACATGGAGAGAATGATGGGTGTTTTGACTGGTTTTGGCTAGTATAGCAGACTAAAGGTATCAAAGAAACTATTCGTCTTTAGATGTATTGAAAAGGTCTCCAAACAACAGACCAATCACATGTCAAAAAGTGTCACAGTTGCCAGGTGAACAAGCACAGAGAATCAAAATACAGGAAACTGCCAACAAAACTTGTAATCACCAACCCATGGGAGGCATTATGTGTGGACCTCATAGAATTGTACACCCTCAAGGGCAAGGAAAAGACACAGATTGACTTTATGTGTGTTGCAATGATCAAACTCACAACTAGCTGGTTCAAAATTGTCAAGCTGCCGGTATCAGAGCTACATGAGCTCGATATTCCCACGGGTACAAAGGGGCAAAGGAGTAAAGACACACATAACCAAGCCAACCAACCCTACTCTGACAAGACGTCAGCAACAGTAGGCAATATATTGAACAAGACCTGGTTTAGCCGTTACCCACGTAGTCAATACATTATCTACAACAAGGGAGGTGAATTCAAAGGGCCTCTGTGATTCATATGGTCTGAAGCATAAGCCAACCAGTGTCAGAAACCCACAAGCAAGCACAATACTCGCGCGGGTGCATCAAACATTCACGGTGATGCTCCACACAGCTGACTTAGACATGGCTGATACAATCAACAAGAGTGAATTGCTGACTTTCTCACAAACGCCACATGGGCTGTTTGCTCTACCTATCACAGAGTACTAAAAACCTCACCAGGAGAAGCTATCTTTGGAAGGGACATGTTGTTTGACGTCCCCTACATCACTGACTGGTCAAAAATAGGGGAACACAGACAAAAACAAACAGATAAAAACACAAGACGGGAGGATGCCTCCGATCGACTGGACTACCAGCCCGGTGACAAAACACTGCTACAAAAAGACGGTATCCTCCGCAAAACAGAAAGCCGGTATGAAAGTGATCCTTGGACCATCACGTCAGTTCATACGAATGGTACCATAAGGGTTCAACGCGGAACTAAATCAGAGAGATTGAACATCAGGAGAGTTACACCATATTTTGATTAAAATAACCTCTGTAATGTATCCCCTCTCCACATAACACTTACGCTCACGTCACATGCTACACCATCCATTTTTTCCTACCAGAGGTTACTTTTCTCCTCTGGAGGTTTTATATTTTCGTGCATTGACACCTTATTGCTCCATTTGTGGGGCGGAGTGACATGAGCCAAGGATACCTACTGGTACCCCTGACCCAATAAGGCTCCACATTCAGGCCATAGGCATAAAGACTATTCCCACTGAAGAGGGGAAGTATACAACAGTTCAACTCATGACCTTCTGAGAAAGAATATATCTGAGGTACATACCTGGCAAGTACAAACCTCAGAAACAATGAGATGAACAAAGCAGTTGACAAGGCTCAACTCCTCAACTGATGAGCCTTAAAGTGTGATACTTTCTCAACTGGCAAATTTACAGTGTGAGAGCTTCTCTGTAAATATTGGACACACTAGCCTCCAATATATTACTTGTTGATTTCATGATTTACATGGTAAAATCGAGAGGATCACCATTGGGTAATCCTCATTTGTTGATCATTTCAATAGCTTATAAAAATAATCTCCAATCAACTGGAACACCTATTTCTACTTCTTTATCTACGATTACTTTTCAACAACTTCCCGCTTAGGTCACTTGAGCATACAGTAAAAGTACCTGTTATGGCAAAAAGTGAAAATACTGTCTCACTGAAGCTTACCTTAACATGCATTTATGTAAAAGTGGTCGGAATGTACTCTACACACTACAAGATCAAATTCACTTTGAACTGTTATCTGGGCTTTGAACCACTACGGAGGTATCGTACTATTCCTGTGCATACTTGTACGCATTTTGAAGAAAAAAATCTTGTGCAATCATGTCAGATAGTCTGTCCATAGTTTACTCGATGTAACCTTAAAAAATATTGTGCATATAAGCGTGAACTAACGGAATCCTCATGTGTAGTGCGAGAATTTTTGACACTTTCAATATCTGACAACTATCTTTGCATAGAAAATATACCTATTTCTACCTATTGGACTTTGAACCATTATACCATTATAGACCCAATATGATGGCTAGTTTAAAGATGTGTTGTCGACCACTTGAGAATGTGTGGAGCTGGACTTAAGCTCTCAAGATAGTCCCATTGGGTTTTTGGCTGGGTCTCAGGGTGCAGGTATTGCTGTTACACGAGTGGCCAAACATATCTAACATCTAGTGGTTCAAAGTGAATTTGATCTTGTACTTAGTAGAGACATGACCCCATCTCCAAGGGGTTGGTTTCCAATACAACCAAGATTTTGAAAAATCTTGATTATTCGTGATAAATAAAAACCAAATAATAACTCAAAAAGTTAAGTTACCACTCGATCATACTTATGTCAACTCCATCAGCAACAGTTAAATCATCATTCCAATCCTCAGGATGGGGAGCTTCATAGTCGTCCTGGCTGATACATGTACCGTATCCTCGTCTAGCAGTGAACAATTCGCCGAGCAATGATCCATCTTCACAATCAATTATATGTGCACGCTCCACTCCTTTCTCAATTGCATGAGTTGCCCATCCCATTTTGAGAAGCATTGCCTGTTGATGATAGCTTAGATGGCGGGCTCGGTTGATCACATTGCCCTTGATATCGTAATGAGACTTCCAACTAGGAAATCCAGTTACACTATTGACATGCAACCCGTAGTGCGAAAGGATTTCGTTTGCGTTGGATCGTTGTATCATTTGGATTCTCTCTTCGCCACTGTTTCTTTTTCGCGCGCCACGAAGGACCATTGGGTGCGAAGAAAAGTATACTACTTTGGATGCTTTTAGCTCAGCTGCTGTAAATGCAGCTAGTGCTTCAGAATGCACATTCAATGCATCACCATCTTTAGTAAATCCCAGTGGTGTGAGTAAGATTACATCGTTGCGAGAATGCAGCCGGTGGATTTTATCAACTTGGAGATTGACTGGGTATCCCGTCAGCTAAACAAAGAGAGCATGAGATGAGTGTTCGACTTATTGCCTGCAGCACATGTCGATCAAAAGAGAGTATAATGATGCATCAAATGCCCACTAACCTGATAATCTATCCCATCAACAACCCCAAACTTGTTTGCTGTAATGAAGCAACCGCTGACCACATTGCAGTCAGCACCCTTGTTACGTAAGCAATGATTCAACAGCCGTTCCACCTCAAATCTACAAAAACCTGCTTCTTCTTCAAGGATCCGGAGTGTCTCTGGTGTTGTTACTCGTACCCCAGGCATCTTAATAGCGTCTGATGCACCATGGAGCTTTTCGAGCCGTTGTACTATCTGTCTCCTGCAGCCTACTGCGATTACAATCTTCATACCAAACAGCCACGTCAAAGCGATGTCATCCATGACACTGAAGAACTTTTGACTATCACTGATTAATTCTCCAGGTATGTGATACACAATCGTTGAATGACGATGGTTTACGATGTATGGTGATGAATCTCTAAGGATGGAAACGAATGGATAATTGGACGGAATCGCGCACTCTTGGGGCGTGCGAATAGGATCATAATCTGGATGCACTACCGAAGGACTCTCGGAATCAAAGTCTGCATGACAGAAAGATATCAGTTCAAGAGCTTCTACATCCGCTGCAAGAGCATCGGGGATATTGTGATGAGCTTCAGAGATTTCGACACCAGCGGATAGAACCTCTCCCATTGCGTGTGATGATTTGTCGTCAATACTAGATCTTCGAGGTTTTGGAGCGGTAGGAATGCGAGCACCTTCGT
The DNA here is from genome assembly GCA_013187285.1 of Cyclotella cryptica. NCBI lineage: Eukaryota > Bacillariophyta > Thalassiosirophyceae > Thalassiosirales > Thalassiosiraceae > Cyclotella > Cyclotella cryptica. The sequence continues at coordinate 104,629 of JABMIG010000265.1, read as the reverse complement.
TACGCGTGATAAAATCAATGGATGATGATTGCGTTTCAAATTCAATGTTTGCATAATGGGACCAGGTATTAAATGAGGCTGAGGATGACGCTTACCTTGGGACAATGTTTCGTATTTAGGCAGACTATTAGCCGGTGTATCGGAATTGGATTTTGTGGAACCTTGCTTGTCTGACACATCGTCACTTGCCAAGATTATGTTGTGCAATGGGGCAATATTCTGAATGTTTTTCATCACCTCCTCGACACTGGATTGCGGCTGCTCACTTGTGTCGTTTACGGCAGATTTGTTTTCCCTTTCGTTCTGTTTGGTTTTGGAGAGTGGTTCACTTTCCTTCAAATGGATTAATTGGGTTTTCAAATCACTCAGTTCTTTTGATTGTGACTGGTTGAGCTCTGACATCTCTTTTCTCTTCTCCTCTTGAACTTTTAACTGCGAGGCGATACTGTCCAGTTTTTGTTCGTGCATTGACTTGAGTTCTGAGAGCTTCATCTTCACAGATTCTAGCAAACTATTCTTCAGATTTTCCATAGCGTTTCTGTTTCGCTTATCGGTGGATGATCGGAGGTCGTCTATTTCGCGGAGTAGCATTTCTGTTCTTGATTCCAAAACGGACTGGCTATTTGTCTTTCTTTCGATTACTTCTGTCATTTTCTTGATTTCGTCCTCCCTCGATCGGACGGCCCTTTCCGCCTTAGCAGCAGCGCTAGAAACTTGTTTTTCCAATCTACTTATATGATTTGACAGCATCCCGATTTGTTCCGAATAAACTCGTTGCTCAGCTTTGCGCTTGTTCTCTTCAATCCTTGTTGTCTCTAAAATCTTTAGCCTTAGTTTCTCTTCCAACAATCGGTTCTTTTCCTCTAGCAATTTTAATTTGAGATTCATTTCTGGTGTTGTGTGGGTAGGATCGCCTGTCGTCATATTTTTATCCTCTCGTTTCGGTGAGATTAAGCTTGTCACTTCATTATGATCTGTATTTATTTCAGTTGTATTTCCAGCTTCGTCTCTCTCTTGCTTATATCTAGAAGTTTGAGTGGGTTCAACATCAGATAACTTTGAATCCGGTGAAGCCAATGGGCGATTGAATCCTAGTCCGTAAGATCTTGAAGACACTGTGCCTTTGAATGATTCACCACTCCACAAGTTTAAAGGTCTGCTCGGTTGAATCGGCGGTCTCATTTTCTTTTCCTTGTTTGCGCTCCCCATTGCTGTGTTGTCGAATTCAAAGAGACAATCTTCCTCATCTGAAGTGCTCTCAGAAACAATATCAATGATTCCTGGGTTTCTACGATCAGACATTGTTCTCGGAGGAGAAAAAGCCTTTGGCTCATATGGTGCGCCAGTCCCAATTTCTTTACGAACGCGGTCGTCGGGAGCATCAATCAAATGTGTTTTACTGTCTTCCGATGTATCATCTTGGAATGATGAAGCAATTGAGGTCATGGCGACATGATCATTGATGCTTTTTGAAACTATTGAGTGAGGAACATTAAAATCAGTAACCTCGTTAACAAACGCGCCATCTTCTTCTTGATCGGAATTACCTGAAATAGCATCTTGCAATACAGGGGGAAATAACGCCGGCGCCAAGTGTCTTACCCGCCCCCTTCACAGTGGGTGGGAAGGGTAACCCTGCCGTCTTAGCTGCAACTCCTTTTATTGCAACAGATGATGCAACGCCAAGCTTTGATTTGGAAGCATCGGTACCGAATGACTTCATTGTTCCCTTAAGGCCTGACGAGAACGCCGGGCTCGCACCTTTCACGCTGAATCCTGCGGTTGCAACACCTTTCAACACAACGGGAGGAGCGATGCCAACTACCTTAGATGACGAAGTTGAACCGTCTTCTTCTGGATCGGAATTACCTGGTGCAGCATCTTGCAATACAGGGGAGCAATGCCGGCGCCAAGTGTCTTACCCACCCCCTTCACAGTGGGTGGGAAGGGCAACCCTGTCGTCTTTGCTGCAATACCTTTCATTGGAATAGAAGATGCAACGCCAAGCTTTGATTTGGAAGCATCGATACCGAATGACTTCATCGTTCCCTTAACGCCTGACGAGAACGCTGGGCTCGTACCTTTCACGCTGGATCCTGCGGTTGCAGCGCCTTTCAACACAACGGGTGGAGCGATGCCGACTACCTTAGATGACGAAGTCGAACCATCTTCTTCTGGATCGGAATTACCTGGTGCAGCATCTTGCAATACAGGGGAAATAACGCCGGCGCCAAGTGTCTTACCCGCCCCCTTCACAGTAGGTGGGAATGGCAACCTTGTCGTCTTAGCTGCAATACCTTTCATTGGAATAGAAGATGCAACGCCAAGCTTTGATTTGGAAGGATCGATACCAAATGACTTCATTGTTTCCTTAAGGTCTGATGAGAACGCTGGGCTCGGATCTTTCACGCTGGATCCTGCGGTTGCAACACCTTTCAACACAACGGGAGGAGCGATGCCAACTACCTTAGATGACGAAGTTGAACCGTCTTCTTCTGGATCGGAATTACCTGGTGCAGCATCTTGCAATACAGGGGGAGCAATGCCGGCGCCAAGTGTATTACCCGCCCCCTTCACAGTGGGTGGGAAGGGCAACCTTGTCGTCTTGGCTGCAATACCTTTCATTGGAATAGAAGATGCAACGCCAAGCTTTGATTTGGAAGCATCGATACCAAATGACTTCATCGTTCCCTTAACGCCTGACGAGAACGCTGGGCTCGCACCTTTCACGCTGAATCCTGCGGTTGCAGCGCCTTTCAACACAACGGGTGGAGCGATGCCAACTACCTTAGATGACGAAGTCGAAACATCTTCTTCTGGATCGGAATTACCTGGTGCAGCATCTTGCAATACAGGGGAAATAACGCCGGCGCCAAGTGTCTTACCCGCCCCCTTCACAGTGGGTGGGAAGGGCAACCCTGTTGTCTTGGTTGCAATACCTTTCATTGGAATGGAAGATGCAACGCCGAGCGTCGATGCGAGAGGGTCGACACCGAACGATTTAGTTGGGAAATCTGGGTTGGTACCTCTTACTGCTTTTTTTGGAGGAAGATCTGGCGGCAAAATAGGAGTCGGTGAAGCGAAGAGATCTTGTTGTGGGCCCGAGTCTTTTGATACAGCACCTTTCAATACAATAGGGGTGGCATTGCCTGTGTCATGTCTCTTAAGTGCCCCTTTCGAGGTGGGTAAATAGGGCAAGCCTACCTTCTTGGCCGGAAAACCTTTAAATGCACCAGACGATGCAACACCAAGCTTCAATTTGGAAGGATCGTCGCCAAAAGACTTGCTCGCCTGAAGGCCTGACGAGAAGGCCGGGCTAGCACTTTTTACGCTAGATTCTGCGTTTGCAACGTATTGAAGTATCATTGGAGGGGACGAGTTCGCTTTACTTAGATTTTTCACTGAACTCATTGCATCGTCACGATTCGAATCCGATTCTTTAAATTTGTTGCTTTCGCAGTAGGAATCAATGGCTATTTGTGTGCTTTCGGCATTTAGAACGTTGTCTGCAAGAGGCACGTCTTCGTCCAAATTAGGATTTGGTGGGTTAGTATTCTGCTCGACGACTTCTTCTTTACTGTCTGTGCCGGACTCTTGTAGTCTTTTCAATCGTCTTTTCTCGACCAGTTGATTTTGTTCTTTAATCCACTGCTCTTGTTCTTCAAGTGAGTTGGCTTCTTCCTTAAAATCTATAGCATCACTGGCTACTGCATTGCCGACTCTGACAGAGGCCGACGATTCACCGATATAATCCGACGAATTCTCTTCACCATCATTTGCATCTTCTCTGCCGTCAACTGACACAAAATCGTTCTTACTCAAATCAGTGACAAAAAATGGAGCACTGAAGAGTTTTCCTTCGCCCGAGTTTGACACATTATATGTTTCGGAGTTCTTGACGTAAACTGAAGAATCACTGAAGCTGTTGCTTTCGTCTTCGGCTGGAGTATTGAGATTAAATGATAATATGCCTTTCTTCGAGAAAACTTCCAACATGGCTATCAACAGCTTTTTGAGTACCGACAAATCCAGGGGCTTTGGTTGACTTTAAGAACACACCCGTGACTTGATTTTTCTCACCAGTGGCGTCGGCACTTTTCGGCACCTTGAGAGATGACAAGGATATAGTTCCATTTCCTTTCAGCGGAATATCATTAGAATCAACTTGAGTTACTCGTTCGACACTGTTGTCTCTACTTTCTACTTCCAATCTTTTTGCGCGCCTTTCTTCGATTACACGATTTTGTTCCGCAATCCACTTTTCCTTTTCTTCGGGTGTCTTGATTTCTTCATCAAAATCCAGTGCCACCTCAGCACCAACAGCGCCTACCTTCGGATCTTGTAGCCGTTTTAGGCGTCTTTCTTCAACTAACTGATTCTGTTCTGAGATCCATTTCTCCTTTTCTTCAATTGCCTTACTTTCTTCACCAAAGGCTATGGTCGCCTTAGATCCATCAAGGTCTAGATTTGTCTCTGCGAGTCGTTTTCGGCGTCTTTCTTCGACCAACTCATTCTGTTCTAAAATCCACTTCTCCTTTTCTTCACTTGCCTTGCTTTCTTCGTTAAAATCTATTGCTATCTTACGGCTGTACTCGCCGCCTGAGCTGTTAACCACTGCAGTTATAGATGTGTCTTCATTACCATAGGAAGATTGGCTAGTTGATCCTTTACTGTTGCCATCGCTCAAATCTGTTTCTTGTGTTGGTTTCTCATTGTCGTCCGGTTTTACAAAGCTCTCAGTTTCGGTCGGAGATTCTTTGCCGAGATCTTGGGCGACTGGCTTGAGTGGAGTTTTGAGGCCATACTGAGATTCACGACCTTCGTTTGACTCGCTATCGCTGATTTTGTTCACTACGTCGATGGACTTTATTCCAGGTGATTTAATGGACTTCAAGAACGAACCCACAGCTTGCCTCTTATCACCCGATCCAACCGTTCCTTTTGGTATTTTGAGAGATGACAAGAACTGTTTTCCATCTGACTCTTTTCCCACTATAGATGATTCATTTGATGCCTGTTCATTCGATGAAATTTTAGGTCGAGAATCATTTGAAACATTGTCGCTTGACTGCTTGGTGATCGAAATTGATCCCTTGAGTGGAAATTTCGGGCCAGACGGAATGCCTACCCTAATCTTCGCGCTGCCGCTGCCGCTGCCGCTGCTGCTGGTAAGGTCGCTAATTGTTTTTTGTTTGTCTCCGAATCCAGGAGTTGTCATGGACTTGACAAAAGAACCTGTGAATTGCTTTACCTCGCCGAGGCCAACCGCGCCTTTCTGAGCTTTCAAAGATGAAGACAAGAAGGTATTTCCATACGACCTTTTGTCCAACGGTGCAAATTGTTTTGGTAAGCTCCCCTTTAGTGTGGTAGAAATATCTGATTTGTTTGGTCGCGACTCTGCCAATGTTGAGGTGATCGGTGCCCCTTTAACAGCAGGTGCTTTGAAACTTGACCCGACGCCGATAGGGCGAGTATTTGATTTTGGAATACTGCCCTTCATCGCTTTGAAACCACTAGATAAAAATGACTCTCTCGCAGCCAAACCAACCAACCTGGTCTTGTTAATTTTTGCTTTGTCGAAACTGTCTGTTTTTGCTGATATGGCTGCTCCTTCCCATGCCACAGCGGCTTTGTCGAGATAATTCTCCACCACGTTCTTTTCTACCTCAAGCTCGTCAGAAGTCTCCATGGACGACGGCTTTGAAGATGTGAGTGCATTTGCAATTTCCATTATTGTATCTTCATCTGTCTGATTGTCCTCGCCGGTGCTTTCTTCATTGTCATCTAGAGGAAAAATTACGAAATATAACATCATTAGGGTGTGTTGGCAACAAGGTAGATTCGTGAAATTAGGTTCAATGCAATGTGCGATGACAATGAGCAAGAATATGTTCAGGCAGACGATGAACAAATCACAAACCACAACGAAAACACACGGTACGATCGCTTACCATTTTTTTCCTCCTGCTGACTGTCAGCATCTTCATCCGCTATCATGGGCAACGATGAAGTGCCAACATTTGTTCGCCCCGTCAACTTGGACACCACCGCTTTTCCCAGGGGATTCTCGATAGATCGAAGAAAGATTTGTTCGACATTGTTCCGCGGAGGAAGATGTCTCCGCGAAGACGAAATTGACGTCGGAAGCGTGGTCCAGGTCTTGACGTCTTGGACGTGGAGAACTAGGGCGGCGATGATGATCCATGACCCTGATAGTGGGGATGATGAAGACGCGATGCGCTTGTTGTTCTTCATGTTTCAAGTTTCAAGAGGCGAATGGATTGTCTTACGTGATGTTATTATGTTATACATAGTATGGTATCGTACTGCTGTCTACAGCTGTTTATTTGTCTAAAATAATAATGGATATGGTTTTTACCAGGTATTTACCAGGTATTTACCAATATTGTATTCTACAGGTATTGTACTTAAGGAGGTAGCAGGCAAGATTTTTTGACGTATGGTACCATACCCAATAACAATTACTTTGAGCCACTGCAAGATTTTTTGCAAACACAAGGAGGACAAGGAGGACAAGGAGGACAAGGAGGACAAGGAGGACAAGGAGGACAAGGAGGAAGACAAGGAGGAAGACAAGGAGGAAGGCAGAAGGAAGACAAGGAGGAAGACAAGGAGGAAGACAAGGAGAAAAGGGGCTCAGTTTCCAATACAACTAAGATTTTGAAAAAATCTTGATAATAATTAGAAGCAGGCTATCAGCAGGCTATCCTATTATTTTTTATCCATTGTGCAACACCGCAGAATGGTTCTGCCCTCTAATTTTTAAAGCAAGCATGATTGACCTAAGCCGGAAGTGTTGAAAAGTAGTTGTAGGTAAAGACGTAGAAAAGGGTATTCCAGCTGATTGGAAATTATTTTTATGAGCTATTGAATGATCAACAAATGAGGATTGCCCAATGGTGATCCTCTCGATTTTATCATGTAAATCATCTAATTAACAAGTAATATATTGGAGGCTACTGTGTCCAATATTTACAGAGAAGCTCTCACACTGTAAATTTGCCAGTTGAGAAAGTATCACACTTTCGGGCTAATCAGTTGAGCAGTTGAACCCTGTCAACTGCTTTACTTAACTCATTGTTTCTGTGGTACCTCAAATATATTCTTTCTGAGAAAGTAATGAGTTGGGATTTTCTATACTTCCCCTCTCAGTGTCATACATATGGCCTGAAAGTGGGGCCTGTTTTGGTCAGGGGTACCAGTAGGTATCCTTGGCTCATGTCAACGATGTGAAAAAATCTCAATCACCATGAGATTCGTACCTGATTTGGTCCCCCAAAAATATGAACTTAGAAGGCTGCAACTTTGCTGATTTTGTGGCCGCAACCTTTGTGATTGCATCGCTGGGTAGCCCCCATCACGTGCCATCCCAACTCACAACACCAGGACCATCAAAGGGACCAAGATATTAGGCTATAAGTTATGCACATTTTGGCACCATTGCAAAATGAATCACATCGTTTCTTGCTTCTTGAACATGCAAATGTGCAATCAAGAAGACTGGTGTTAAAATTCCCAGATGCTACAACTCTCATCATATTCCAGACTATTCTCATCCTCTCGAATGAAAGTTCAATTTGTTTCTAGAGGATTTTGTTCCCCGTGATGGTTGGTATCAAAGATGGCTTATCACCAGCAAGGAAAATGCGTCACATCCTTACTAACTCTTGCAAAAAAATGTGCATTTTTGGAATGGTTCTGCCTTCTGGGATGGCATCGAGGCAGCAACAGAATTGGAAGCAAGTGTATGGGAATCTGGCAGATACATTGAACCAAAGCTTGAAACTTTACATCAATGTGATGCAGTTGCAGCTGGATGGGAGAGTAATAGAATAAAGTTTCAAGAAGCACTGGAATCTTTCATTTTCTGGGACAATCTTGGTGAGAGACTGCAATCACTGGCACATGACAGGGGCAAGCTGGCCCATCTGTTTGCTCAGAATGACACAAATGAGTCTTTTTTCAAAATTCAAAACATTAACTCATGGCAATCCCGAGCAACCAAACTTCCTCTTCAAATGAAACAGTAGTGATGTGGAAGTAGGTTTAATTGATTTCTAGTGGGCATGATTTGGTCTAGCAGCAACAAATGCTGTGCATTTCCTCTCAGCAGCCGTTCATGCCAACATATTGGTGGATGGTGGCAACATTTTTCTTGTCCATTACTGCTATCACAAACTACGACATTTTTTGTGGAACTTGGTTCATTCCCAACTATTGATGTCAACAAGAATTTCAATTATGAGCAATTTCTTGAGAGTGCTTGATTATTATGTTGTCTAGTCATAGCTCACACATGGTCTTGATTAAAGCCAGTGGAGGAAAGCGTGACAATTATGGTCATGAGAGGATGATGAACAAAAACTCACACAACAAATGTGTGAAGAATGTTGTTTGGTGTATGTCCTAATCTGATGACATACTATTGTCAAAGGAGTTATAAAGTAACAGTAAAAGAGACAATGGCACTACATTAGATTTCACTTGGTGTCTACACTCCTTCTCTGCCTACATACTCAGCACCAGGCACATTATGATCCTTCTTCATCCCTGTTGTTTCATAGACAGCCTCCCCAGCTTTTGTTTTCACATTTGTTCCCTTGCCTTTAGATCCAATATATGTGATTTCCATAGGCCCGCTGTCTCTATCATCATTGTCCAAATCACTAATGGCCCCATATCCATCAGGCATGGCATAATTGTCACAATACAACGGCATTTCCATCTCATTCTCGAATTGTCCAACAGGTCTCAGCTGATTATCAATCATTCCAGCAGCATCGGTTAAATCCCATTGTTGCAGAAGAGACACGAGAGTACTTATAGTGTTGTTTCGAGATCGTGTGCCTTTTCAAGACATAAGATTTTTGCGGTTGACACAAAGACCTTGAGAGTGCACAGTGCTGAGTGTTCCGGTGGCTTTGGGAGACAGGGGCATTGCATAGTGCAAGACACTGATAGTTTTCATTGTGACCATCTCAGCAAAAGGAACTGTCAAGAGCAGCCCCAGGTCATCGTCTGGGTTAACCTGGGTAGTTAAGGAGGAATTGGCAGTTAGCCTTGCCTTTCCTTGTACAATTTGAGTATGGATTTGCCTGACCCTGGTATTGATTTGCTCAGGCATTACACAGATGCCAATCTGGTGTATGGGTGGAGTGATGTTACTAGTGTGGTGGATAATATGACAAAAAGCAAGCACACCACTCTCTCTCAAAAATCTCACATTTTTTACTTTCAAGGGAAGGTGTGTTATGAGAGGTTACAGGAGCTAGGTACAAAAGCAGACAGGATCTATCCGTCTTACACAGCTGAAACAACGGCTGTGCATGCGCATCCTAACCTACATCGCCCTTCACCTCAGAACTTCCTGCCCCCCTCAGTCCCACCCATATCATCAATCTCCGTACTTCTCCTGAAGGAATAATGGATTTGGGCTCATAGCCCCTGCCATCATACCTGGTGGAGTGACATCCCTAACTAAGCTATTATACTAACTTGCACCAGGGGTACGAAATTGACAGTCGACATGCCTGGATCCTCCTGGATCCATGACCTACAGTATATCTTGGTTCATAAGAGCCTATGGATTATAAGATATATTTTGCTGATTTTGATGACATTAGTGTTTTTTGTGCATAAAAATTACCCCAGACATTCTAGGGCCTTTAAAAATTGTTACACGTTGTCCACAGCAACATGCCAATATGCATAGATCCTTGTAACTCCTGTTGGTTTTTGATTTATATCAATTCATTGTAGAACTCACCACACATTATTTCACACACAACACACATGGCGACTGGGGGCATTGGGACAAAATTGACGGGAAACTGGTGCAACATACAGTACCAGCACGTATGTCTGTAAATAGTTGGATACATATGTTTTTTCCCATGTTTTCATCACTAACTTGCACAGAGTATGATAATGTATCGCTTGACATTTTCAACCTCTTGTGAACATGCCTAAAACCGACTGCCAAAGGTCGTTTGAGGGGTATACCTGGGTAAAGTTATGTGGTCAGAGTGCGTACATGGTATTTAAGGTTACATAAAATGATATCTAGATTATAAGATCTACCTAATGCAATGATGAACTTGCATAAACTAACACATCTCAATTATTAGTACCCATTTATTTCAGAAATCTATCAAACTTCCCTTCACAACCAATATTTCTATCATGACACAAATCCTGAAATACAGCAAGGGCCAAAATGTCCATCCTTTTCCAACTTAACCTCTTCATAAGTGCCCCCCTCCCTTCGCCATTCTAACCAGAACCCTCACTTTATGTTATCCTTAGGCCAAGGAAACTTTGTTTTGTTTACACTGACATATCATGTGCTGTAATACTTAACAAACACACATAGAACCCTGCATTCTTCAACTGAGACATTATCACATCAATCACAATTCAAGGAAATCAAAATATACTCTCCAGAGATGAAAGGGCTTGAACAGAGGGAGATTTGGGTGCTGGAATTGTCTCAGTTGGAGTTACACTCACCAAGCAATCCGCAAAACACAAAACCAGATAGAAGATGACAGGAGTCCTCCTCAACCCCTTTGCTATTTCTATTTTAATGTTGCTGCCTTTCGGACATCACTATCAGAATATACTCCAAAACAAAGGAGCTTCATTAGAGGTGAATTTTCTCAGTACAAGTGAAAACCACCAAGCAATCCACAAAATACCTAACCCACTAGAGGCTACAGTCTTCCTAAATCCCTTGCAATTGCAATTTTAATGCGGCCACCTGCAGGCTGTCATTATCCAAATGTAGCCTGAGATGAAAGAGCTTGATTAGAGGAAGAGTTGGGCCATGGAATCATCTCAATTGAAGTGAAACTCACCAAGGAATCTCCAGTAAAGTACGATTGTTGACTAGAGAGATGCATTTGCTGGGGTTTCATACAATCATTTTTATTGATCAAACTGATGGCTGATCTGTATGTATTTGCTGTTCATTTTCATCACTTGTTATTAGCTTTATGACTAGTAAAGGTTGTGTGCTGGCTGTGTGGTGGTCTCTTGTTTGGCTAAGTGTGTAATGTTAGTTCCAGTAGAGTAGAACTACATAAGGTGCATTAATCAACAGTTATGTAAGTACAAAGTTGTACATTGTACATATGTTACCCATGTAGTAAGTCCGACCGCTGAAAACCCTCCAATACTTACCTAAGTGTGCTGTTTTTGGGTCCAATCTAGTAGAAGCTAGTGACCTACTGCCAGGGCCAACTTAGAAATCACAACCCCGGGTAACAGGTCTTTGGTCAGTGCTATGTCACCCCTCCTGATCAAATCACTTGCAATATAAGATAGCTAAATACAAAGTACAGTGGGAGTACTCCTGCTCTGTCTGACCTTCATTTGACAGACAGAAATGACGTCGTGGGTGGAGTAAGTAACATTTACAACCTTATATATCAATTGAAAGGTCTTTTTCTGAACTTTCAAATGGTGGGTTCATTTGAACAATCTTTCACAAGTTATTGTCAGATGAGTGCAATTGATTGGAACAATCCGATTTTCATCCTTGGGAAAATTGGTGTGTTTCTACAGAACTACATAAAAGTTTGTTCATTCAGGCCAAAGTGCTTTTTTAATTTACTTGAAATCAGTTTTTTGGAATCCACCATCCTGCTGGCTGGGTATCATGATACCACTAGGATACATAGGGCTCCCATTGTATGAAGCGGTCTTATAGATCCTCGTGAATCTACCCCAGGACAAATCTACTCCAGGGCGGTGCTTCAGGCTGTCAAATACTTCTCCCAATCCTCCAACACACTTCCACGAGTAGCATCAATGCAATCCACGGCAGATTCAACTTATGTGGAGTATTGACATAGGCCAAGAATCTGGAGCTTCCAAGTGGAACTCCATAGGTCTCCTTCACATTGTGTGATACAAAGGAAGGACTCAACAGTCATAGGATATGAGTTTCTCAGAAACCATAGCCAATCAAGACTTTCCTTCCTAAGAATCCACCATACATATTGTAGGTGTTTTCTTAGGTTGAATATCCACTGGCAGCTTTCCTTCTCAGGAACCTTCCCATGGGACAGTTCCTTTAAGACAGTTGGATATGGGGCAGTCATGCAACTGCCACCTATCACTGCCAATCTCTTAATGATCATTTATGTCTCGTTCGAACATGATGCATGTCTCACTTGTAAAACCTAAATGATAAGCTCACAATTTACCAACACAACAATCTCTATTACCCTATCTACGCCAATAGGTATTTAGTATATTTTTTCACCCAAACGGCTTAGGTCACTATCTATAGATAGTGACCTTCTCGCGTGAAAGCCAACGAAAAGTTTTTCCCTCCACTCCGTCACTCATGCTCCGTTGCGCAAGCGAGACCCGTCGTCAGCTACGTCATACGAGAGTGTGCAAAACGCAACTACGTCGCGTCAGCCACGAGAATTCGCGCCGCGTCAGCGGTACCCCTAGGAGCTTTTTAAAGCCCTATTCATCAGTACACGCCTAGGTGACGCGCTTAAGAGAATGAGCACCTCAAGGGCAGTCCCTGATGGACTTAAGAGCCAAGAGTGTGAGAGGAACCGGGACGGAATAAGCCGCCCGTTCCATACATACCCGAAAGGGATGTAGTTCAAGATGCTTTGGCAGTAGATACTACAGCCAGCACGATGAAGCTCACCCTACCTGGTAAGGTAGAGCTGAGGGTATCCGTATGGTCAAACGGTACCCCTGAGCAATTCCTGATGCATGTCCAAGCAGCCCTGGATGCCGTGAGGCAGAAGGGCCTTGATACGGCATATGATAAGGTCTGCAAGGACCAGAAGGATTGCATCAAGAAGGCAACAAAGGCCGAAGAAGCTTTTAAAAGTTACTCGGGATCGGATGCGAATCCTCCCGAAGAAAAGGCTTATGAAAAGGCCCTAGAAGCCGCAAAGAAAGCTGACGAGGCTGTTACGTCCGTCATCAATCAAGTGTTCAGCCTCTACTCCAACCTACTCACGGAGGAAGCAAGGCGCCCCTGGAAGAAGATCGTGAGTGAACAAATTGACTGTTCTCCATGGACGGATATCTACGGGGAAGAACATCCCGAGAAGCGTGAGCAGTCTTGGGGGTCATTCATGGAATGCGTCAGCTTCCATTTGTTGACCGTGTTCCGTAATGGCGCTGCTGAGACTCAGCGCTTCTACATAAGTAACGGGTTGAAGAAGCCCAACAGGGTTCCGATTCGCCAATTCATCAGCCGCATCCAGCAGCTGAATGGCTACTTGGACTTATTGCCCTGTCTTTACTACTCCAACCGTGCCACCAAGCTCACCACTGCGGTGAAGCCGTTCGATGACCCGGACCTAGCTAGTCACATATTACGCATGGTCCCAAGGAATTGGCAAGACCAATACGAACTCAGTGGGGCAACGGTACCCCAAAGCGTTCGGAAGCTTCTAGAAGCACTCGAACGCATCGAAAAGGCTTATCCGACCGACAAGGATCGTGATGGGCCTAAAAGCTCTGCGAAGTCTGGCGACTCCTCCAAGCAGAAGATGGTTACGTTTAAGGATCGTATCCCGCGTAAGCGTACCACAAATGCAAAGCACTGTATATTGTGCAAGAAGCATGGGGCGCGCACACGACCCATAATACGCAAGACTGCCGCAAGTATCGCGAAGGATGGTTCCTTCAAAAGGAATTCACAGGAAGAAAGCCCGTGGACCTTCGCATTCTAGTGAGGCTTCTCCTCGCACCAATAGTGCCTATGCGCAGTTGTCTGCGAAGATCGAGAAACTTGAGAAATCTAACAAGAAACTCAAGCGTTCGCAGAAGAAACGCAAGCGCCGTCACGAAAGTGACAGCGATGACTCCGACTTCGTCCTGAATGGATGGGTGCGGTAGTACCGGGAATTAACTAAATGTTGTAAGAAACTAAGAAGTAATAAACAACCAAGTGATACTTACCCCAGTCCGAGTAAAACTACCGTAGACTCAAATTCAAATATTAATTCGAATAAAGAGTTTATAAAAGATTTAAAAAATCTTAATAAGATACCGAAACATTCAATTTCAAATAATCGAATTGTTTACAATACTACGACGAATCAAGATCAAAAAAATCTTGCAGCAAAAGTCGAAAACAACACACAGAGTGAGATAACTGCCGAACTGTCGGACCCCGAACTGTCGGGTGCCTTTCTCAATAGTGTGAACACTTCTTTCAAAAGTCAAACAGGAGGAAGAGTCACAGCTGTAGTGGCCAAAGCATGGCACACCTTAGCAACTGAAAATCAACTTCCACAGAGACACGAACACTCGAGGAAGAGTTGCACTAGTAACAAAGTCCTTAAAGTTCTACTTGACAGTGGATCTGATGGTGACTTGATGTTCCATGAAAAGGGAGCATCCATGCATTTCCCCTACTTGGCTAGGCAGGTGCCAAATTCTTGGCACACGTCGAATGGGGACTTCTAACCAAAGGAAGGAGTGAGGTTAATCTTCGATTTTTTGATTATTCCAACAGCAAGGAGTATCTGGTGAAGCCAGACGTTGTGGAATATGATAAGAAGAAGATGGCCAAGCCAATGTATGACCTCATTCTTGGTTGTAATACCATGAAAGAGTTAGGAATTGTTCTAGATTTTCGAACAAAAGAAATAACAATTGATGACGTCATTTTGCCGATGAGGGACATCAATAGTCTGACTAAGTCAACAATGGATAAAGCCTGGGCTGTTAACAACAGCATGGCTCATGAACCCAGCAGTACGCAAGATGCGACTCAGCGAGTGGTACATATCCTAGACGCTAAATATGAAAAAGCAGACCTCCAATCAGTTGTTAGCACCAACTGTACTCACCTTAGTCTCCAAGACCAAAACAAGTTACTAGAGTTACTCACAGAATTTGAGGAACTTTTGATGGAACACTAGGTGATTGGAACACAGACCCCGTCTCCCTGCAATTAAAGGAAGGCGTGAAGCCATATCATGGCCGACCATTCCCAGTGCCAAAAGTACACAAAGTAGAAAGAAGAGTATGGTTGCCTTAGGCCATTCACCATTGAGCGTGCTAAACGCTGGGCTAACATCATTTTTTGAGCTCATTACCTATTTTTAAGCCCTCGCTGGTCGTGTCCACGTCCGCGCTCGCCCAGTTTTTTTCGATTTTTTTTTCGCCCGGAGCGCTAAATCCGATTTCCATGCGCAAAAAGAGGCTTCTTTCGCCCGGAGCGCTAAAGCCGTCGCCCACTCATTTTTGATCTGTATCACTGCCTATCACTACGTATCACACTGTGTCAATCCACATTCCTCTCCTTTCTCGTCGACGGCCTCAGTTTCCCGCTGACATTTCTGCCGTCAACGCTGTTGTTCCCTGCCAATTCCACTCAGTCATCGTCGAATAACTCTGCGCTGGCGGCGACAACTTCTGCGCTGCCCTTGCCGCTGCAAATTCCACCTAGTCATCGTCGAATAACTCTGCGCTGACGGCGACGACTTCTGCGCTGCCCTTGCCACCGCCGCCGGGGCAATCCCCAACGACGCCCCCAACGATGCCCCCAACGACGCCACCGCGTTTCCATACAATGATGCCCCTGTCGACGTACACTTGGCCAGACACTACGAATTCATAGAGTACGCTCCTTGCAGGCCTGACAAACGGCTGGGAAGGCAGATGACATCGAACAATTTAGGTTGTCGGTTGACAACCATGCTATCCGGGCCGTCAATGACCCGGTTGCTGGGTTTAATCTGTCGTTTCATTGATGCTAAGCAGGGGATTTGAAAGAGCACTGCAAACGATTCGACAATCAACCAATTAAACTCCAAACTCAACAATTCACCGCCTGCTCCCCCTTCCAATTGCTCTTCCGCTCTCCCTCGCCAAGCTATGTCATCAATTGCAAGTGTTTTGTTGATTGGTTGAACTCAACAATAAACCAGAGTATTATGGAGGAGGGGATTTGAAAGAGCACTGCAAACGATTCGACAATCAACCAATTAAACTCCAAACTCAACAATTCACCGCCTGCTCCCCCTTCCAATTGCTCTTCCGCTCTCCCTCGCCAAGCTATGTCATCAATTGCAAGTGTTTTGT